>LPNX010583643.1:533370-559890 GCA_001517045.1 Pseudotsuga menziesii | reverse complement strand
GATGATATTGATTTAGAGTCTGAGTGGGTTGTGGAGGAGGAGTTCCCTGATGATTTGAGTTGGCTTGATGAGGAGACTCAGGATCCCTCTAGTCTGCCATGTTCTCAAATGGAAACTCCAAATACACCTGCTTCACAGCTGCTTCAGTCTACCGATGTTGGCACTAGCTCCTCGAGGGCATATTTTAGGCGTACTTATAGTTAGGCATGAGACTCGATTACATGGAGACATTGTCTATTTTTGTTTTCTATTTTATGTTATGAGACTAAATTTTGAACTTGCTATCATTTCTGATTTTCAAATCACTATGGTATATCGTTTATGGCTTATGGTTTATGGTTATGGTTTATGCCATATGGCTTATGATTTATCGTTTATAATTACTAATTAGTGAATCTATGATCACTATTTAAATGTTTGCATACAAAATTTGATTATGTTTATGAGATAATGCACCATATTTTATTTTTTTCTTAATTGCCGAGTCTGGCCGAGTCTAGCCCGAGTCTTTCCTGAGTCTTTCCCGAGTCGGCGAGTCATATGCCAGCCGAGTCTTTGCCGAGTCCGAGTCGTGCAACATTGGTTTAAATTCCCCAATGAAATGCAAACCCCACTACCAAAATGGTGCTTCCACTACTACAGTCTACAAGTGTTAGTTTTGTACCTAGGGAAGTGTTCCCCTAAGTGACTTTAGCCTTTAGTCACCTAGTGAAGGGAAATAAAGTGAACCTTGTATTAAATGAATTAAGTGACATTTAATATGACTTTATTGTCTAAAGTCACTTTTTGAAAAATTTAAGTGGGTGAGGGAAATTAACTTTTAGAAATAAAAAATGTGCATTTAATTTCCACCATTGATCTAATTCATTCCCAGCCATTGGATTGAGATCTCTTCACCTACCCAGGGTTGAGACCAAAAAGCAAGTCACAGGCAAAACATTTCATTCTTGTTGAGGGAAATAAAGTGACCCTTGTATTAAATGACTTAAGTGACATTTAATATGACTTTATTGTCTAAAGTCACTTTTTGAAAAATTTAAGTGGGTGAGGAAAATTAACTTTTTAGAAATAAAAAATGTGCATTTAATTTCCACCATTGATCTAATTCATTCCCAGCCATTGGATTGAGATCTCTTCACCTACCTAGGGTTGAGACCAAAAAGCAAGGCAAAGGCAAAACATTTCATTCTTGTTGAGAGATTGAGCGAGAGAGAGTTGAAGGAGAGATAGGGCACGGATTTCGAGACAGAGCTGGAAGTGATTTTCAGTGGGCACGATTTCCAAGACGATAAATTGCTGGCATAGTTTTTGAGGTGGAGTACGGCCTCATTTATTGCAGGCACAAAAATCGAGACAAAATGGATTGCATTTATTGTGCACATAAATCGAGGAGCCATACGGTTGCATTGATTGTAGAACGTACTGTACGGACTCGACACAGTTTCCGAGGGCAGAGTTGGGGATGAATTTCGAGGAAGGTACAGGCATGCATTTTGAGGTAGTAGACAACATTTTCCAGGCACGTTTTTCGAGGTGTACGACAGCATTTAATGTTGTCTGTATAGTATGGATTTTTTGCTAGTGTGGGCACGGAAATCGAGGTCTGAATATTTATTATTCAGCACCAAAATTGAGGCTGAAGTGATTGCTGATTTGGCATAGTTTTCAGGAAGAAACTTTGCACAGAAATCAAGGCATCTCTTGCACGGAAAACGAGACGGTTTGCTGGTTGAGATAAGTTTGATTTTGACTGTAAAAATGCATGTTTGATTTTTCCAAAAGCTTAATAAAAACTCTCTCTCTCTCTTTGACTGGTTTTCCCCTAGTGGGTTTTTCCAGGGCAATTGGCCGAAAATAGTAATGTTCTGTGTGATTAAATGGCGTGCTGATTTCTATTTCCTGTCACTGAAAAAGTTTGTTTACAGCAGTGTTTTAAGTCTGAAAATTTTGTTTATTTCCATAACCTTTTTGCTTCTTCTGAGAATGTCATAAACAGTGATATAAAATTTTACTTGAAACCGGTGGCTGAAAACTATAAAAAATCTACAACAAGGGAAAAGCTATCGAGTGCTGCCTCGCAAATAGTTGACAATATTTGCATGAATGCATGAACCTATGAACATCGATAAATAGAGTTGGCCAATAATATCCTACCCCCAATATTTTATGCACGGTGGTCCGAGCAACAGTGTCCACCACAATACCCTGCATGAAGCTTTTTCACGAGCTTCTTGGATTCGTCTTCATCAACACTGTTGGAAACTAATTTGTCAGGTTAGGAGACACAGTTCTGAGGAGTCCACGGGACAGCTTGGAAGATGAAACCCAAGTGTCATTGTTATCTTGTATATGTATAATCTGTCAATGAAATTATTGTACGTTCACGCCTATCAGCTTGTCTTTGCTGTTTGTGCTTATGAGTATTTGGCTTGTGTTTAGCCAATTTCTCTCTTTGTCCCTGTGGGCAGCCTAATAGTGGTATCAGAGATTTTATGAGTTCTAGGCATGTGCTAAGAACTCTGTCATTTGCCTGCCAATTCCTCCATACTTGCACTCCCATCCTTCTCTGTGTGACTGCTTATGAGAAACAAAATGTTGTGCGTGAATATTGTGGAGTGAACCCTAATTCTCTCCTTCGCATAAGCTGTTGAAGATCATGACTGTTTATTCATGCCTTGAATCTGTGCATGGAATTGTGTATTGCTAAGACTGCAGTGTTAGAGTGTGCGGAGCAAGCCAGAACAAGGAGATGCGTATCATTTTTTGAAGACAAACTGAGCTATTTGAATTTTGGAGTGCTATCGAACTGCATGAAGTTTACCATATTCCATGCTCAAGCTGTGTAGAGTGTCATGTGAAGACCTCCTAGCCATCTGTTGTGTTCTCTCTCAGTGTGGAAACCCTAATCCCTGGTATGGCTTAATCAAACACACACACTACATATGCCCAACTCTGTTCATTTTTTTCTGCTTGTTGTTGCTAGTCTGGTGTTTATTTTGCACATTTGACACCTGACAGCTGCAATTAGATTCAGTAGAGGGTGTTTGTTGTGCGAATGATGAGAGCTTTTATTTGTCTGGTGTATCTCTCACACAAACTGGGCACTCATTTTCAGTCTGTGTGATATTATTCACCAAATGTATCTAGTTTGCGTGATATTCACCCCGTGTGTAGCTTGTGTCGGTAATTCATTGAATCTGCTTGAATATGTGATGAAAGATCATTCACTAGTGTTTCCAAGAGACAAGATCTACTGTGTTCTACTTTGAAGACAATACCCTTGGAAGTAGTGGAAGATTACAAGTACCTCGGAATCGACTTCAACAAAAGTTTGAGTTGGGAATGTTGTAGAAAAAAAGAAATCTGGGAGGTTGGAAAGCGTTTTACGCTTTCCAAAATAGGTGCAGAGAGGCAGAGTTATGGGATTGGAAAACTATGCAAACCCTTTTTGGGCTCTTAGTGATCCCGGTTGTTCTCTATGGTTGTGAAGTTTTGGCCAACAGTACCTCTGACTTACAGTGGAAGCAAATAGAAAAGATTCAAAAACACATGATCACAAGTAAGTTCAAAATTAAGAGTTCAGTGGCATACGAAATCATGCTAAGTGAAATGGGGGTGGCTTCTATTGAAGCAATCGCTATGGTGAGACTCATAAGATATCTAAAAAGAGTTGAGCAAATGGAAGAAGGTAGATGGCCTAAGGTTGTCTTCAATGACATATTGTGCAAAAGAAAGAAGACTTGGATGCGGCAAAATATTAAATGGCTTAGCAAGTGGGATATGTGCTTGAGCACGTGTCCTACGAATGGTAAGGAAATAAAGGCTTTTGTTATCAATAAGTTCCAGAAGCGAACTTGGGATAAAGAGCTAGGGAGAAAGAGAAAGTATTATATTGAAGAGTTTAACCCTACCTACAATCAGCATCAAAAGGCTTACATAGGGGCTAATATATCTTGGAAAACCAAAATTCTCATTTCTAAATTAAGAACTAACTCCCATCAACTCCGTTGTGAGACTGGGCGCTGGAAAATGCCAAAAGAAGCTTGGGCAGAAAGAGTGTGTATTTTTTGCACCGCTGGTAAGGTGGTGACAGAAAAACACTTAATTTTAGAGTGTGAATCAAGGACAATAGGGACAGGTACGCAAATGTCTTGGCGGATAAATCTTGGGATGATTTATTTAACAAGGGGACTGTGGAAAAATTGGGGGCGCTCATCATCAAGTTGAACAGACAAAGGATTGAATTGCAGAAAACTACGTGCGAGTTGGTCTGTCCCATAGGCTATTCTTAGCCTCACAGACGTTAAAATATTTCCTTCCTTCCTTTCCTATCAAGAAAAAAGTATAAAGTGGACAGAGATATTTATATAAAAGGGCTATTAAAATCTTAAAGGAGAAGGTATTATTTTCTGATGGAAACTTGACAAAAATAAAATGGAGTTTAATGAAGAGAATGAAAGATTCCCTAAAACTTCAAGAATGTATGTAACAATATTATTTCAAATAAAAGGAACAATTAGAGGGAAAGACATTACTATTTCTATTGCTCTCGTCAAACGCAATAATTATATTAGTGTTGAATTTGCTAATGAGTTAGCAATTCCGGAGTCAAATATAGGTGAAAGGTTAGACTTTTGGAATAATAAAGAATATGAAATAAGCAATTTATAACTGAACATTGGAGATTATATTGGTGTCTCGCAATTTATAGTTAAATCCTTATGGGGTAACGACGTTGACCTAATTTTGGGATTACCTTGGATAGAAACATTGGGGAATTTTATCGTAAATGCTGAAAAGAAGTTTTTGACATTTCCCTATAAAAAGAAGAAAATCACATTGCAGGACATTAACATGAAGTCAGAATTAGAAGTCGTGTAATATCCCAAATACTGATATTCTAGTGTTTTACTATTAAAGGGTTTGCTAGTACACTCAAGTGGGTACAAAATACTGAATTTTAATGTGCATGCAAGGTGTTGTGCCAATGGGCCTAAATTATAGCTGAATTAGGGCAAAGATTTGCAGGAAGAAGGTAAACACTTACCACTGATAAAAATGCTGCGAGTCCTCCAGAAATATGATGCATGCACTAGAGCTGGATGGTAGTGCTCCTCTGAGATTGATGCCCAGCTGCACACGTGTGCCCTCCTCAGTAAGAAGGTGACGTTTTTGATGAAGGGATGGTCAGATGCTGCCGAAACTTTGTAGGACCGTTGGTCTTCACTAGCCGGAGAGATGGAATGTTACATGCAAAGATTTGGCCTCCTCTAAGTGCCCTAGCGAATTCTTTTGCCTCCCTGGTGCTCACGCCCCTTTCTTCACTGAAATGCTGATAACTTCCCTGGATGAGCACACTGGAAACTGATAATCACTCTATGCCATGGGATGAGCCTGCCGAGAAAGAGGAAGCTGACATGTGGAGGAAAGACTGGGTTTTGGGGTCCTAGGGAATCCTTTTGAGGTTTCCCAGCTATATCCCAATTGCAAAACGTGAACCTGCAAATAATCCTTCTGAGTGTGCTGGATCATTGAACACTGATGTATAAGATGAATGCCGTTGATAAACCTGGATGGTCTATCCTGAAAGAGACTAGGGCAGATAGTTGCACTGCCGAACCCTCGTTAGCTGAAGATGTCGTCTTCAACCCTAACTGCTGTTGTTGCTCAAAAATCCAAATCAACAATAATAATCATTGATGCCCCCTTTGGTCCAATATCCCTTCTTAAATAGATTAGCATGCACTTTTAGGGTTTACGCTGCACTTTTGCCTGCATGCAATTCTAATTTCATGTTGACTTTTAATACTGAAGAAATGAAGCCTGCATGCTCCGCATGCTGAATGATATTAACTCTGATGGCCTTCTTTATTATATTGATGACTTAATAATACTGAATTGACGTTCCTTTCTGTTCCTAGTGATATTAGTCCTCAGTTATTCCCTTTTCTTTGATACTCGCTCGAACCTATGGGAATAAAATAGGTTAACGGGTGTCTCAGGTGATTAAATTAAAAGAGGACTTTACAGTCCTCCTCGCTCGAAATTGCTTGTCCTCAAACAATCTTTGACTAATATACCGAATTACCTGTGCATGTCTCTTCTCGTCCATTTTAAACAACCAGTATATTCCACTACTGGGTGGCTCTTCTTTTTCTTTGAATTTATGTTTCTTCTCACCCATGCTCTGTATTCCCTCCCTGTATCTTCTTGGGTACCTAGGGCGCATCATACTTTTGTCTGGAGGTCTACCCAAAAATCCCTTTTCATACCGCTGGTTCTTCCTTGAAGTCTTCTGTGTTGGAGTTGATCATTTTCTTGTGCGAGTCTTGTCCTCATGCCTGAATATGGTGGTCATCCCCTTTGTTGTGACTGACCCTGAAGCTTCGTTGGGCATTCCTCTTAGGACTACCCTTTTCCATCTGGTGTCAGGAACTCCATCTCTAAGGTTTGGTAATTGGTTGAGTATTTCCCAATTGAGTACAACCATTGTACTCCCAAAACAATGCTCGTGTCTGGCACATCTACCACATAAAAGTCGTCCACCAATGTATAATTCCCAAGCTGTACTTGTAACTGAGGTATCCTCTGTGTGCATTTCATCCAGTGATTGCCAGCTATGACAACGGTAAAGCCCTCAAATTCCTTGTTGGGAAATATTTTCCTCTCTACCCAAGAGGCGTCTATAAAGTTGTGGGTGGCCCCACCATCTATCAAAGCAATGGCACGTTGTCCCTGGATACTTCCCCTGATCCTGATAGTATGGAAGGTGGGGACTCCTGTGAGGGTAGCAATAGTGGCTCTTGGTGACAATTGTTCCAATTCTGTACTATGTAGTTCTCCGTTCGGTTTTTGCTCCAACTCATCTTCCTCACTGCTATCTAGAAGTACTTCGATGAGGTGTACCTTCCCTTTACCCATACATCTGTGGCCAGGTACCCAAGGTTCTTTGCAATTGAAGCATAAATTCTTTCTTCTCAAATCTCGTCGTGTGTCCTCCTTCAACCATTCCCTCTGTGGGATTATCCTTTCCTTGTTTTCTGGAAGATTGGTAGGTGTTTCCTTGTTTTCCGGAAGATTGGTAGGTTTTTGTGGCTGCTTGTTTTCTGGCACATAATCTTGTAGGTCCCGAGTCCTACTGATAGCATCTTGCAAAGTAATTGTCCTGTAAGCCTTCACCCATCCGCGGAGTGGCTCGGATAGTGCCTCCGTAAATAGCATAATCAACCGACTCTTTGATATATCAGATACCATAACTGCAACTCTCTGGAATTCAGATATGAATGCCTCTGCACTGCATGTCTGCTTGAGTTGAGCAAGATCCCTGAAATGAATCTCTAGGTCCATCTTATCAAAGCACTCCATGAGCCTGTGTGTGAAGTCATTGTAGGAAGTGATAGTGTTGTGACCCAATGTCACCAGTCCATTGTACCACCACTCATGTGCTTCCCCGTCTTAATGTAAACTAGCCAACTTGATTGCATTTGTCTCTGTCATGCGGTTAAGTTGGAAGTAGATGTCTAACTTTTGTACCCAAATCTTGGCTGAACAGCTGGATGCCCCATCAAAGTTGGGAATAGTTAGTCTCCCCAATGTGCGTTGCAACTCAAAATTCTGATTGAATGCTCCATTGAACCCTCTTGGCCTATTCCTGCTTTTCATGTTGCAAAAATTTGAGAAAGTCATGGCTGAATGGAACTCATCTCCCAAATCCCTGTATTCCTATAGATAAGCCCCAAATGGTTCACTGGGTTCTACTGGCATGACTGGTCCTGCCACTGTATTTTCCAGGAATTGAGGCATAGTAGGTCTGCTGGAAGGTTTGTTATATATATGAGGTGTGTTTTGCATATTAGTTTATGCATGCTTCCCACTACTACTGGTAGATCCTCTATCTACTGGTGAAAGAGGTGTATTGCTATGACCTGGTTCTGGCTTCAGAGCCAATCTGTTTATTGCATGCAGTACTTCCTTCTGCCCTTTAGCTAGGTCATTCAATGCACTTGTGAAATTCCAACCTGTCTTCCACTTCTCCTGTTCGTTTCCCTCTGTTAGAGTGTATACCTGTTGGGTCCATGTCTAAGTTGGTATCTTCTAACTAGATATCCCCAAATTCCTGCTCCTCAATGTACCTACTCTTCCTTCTTCTATAGGTTACAAAAGTATCTTCTCCAGTATTCATTTACTTCTCATGTTCAAGCCCACACTTGGCAAGGAACATGCTTTGATACCATTGTAATATCCCAACTACTGATATTCTAGTGTTTTACTATTAAAGGGTTTTGCTAGTACACTCAAGTGGGTACAAAATACTGAATTTTAATGTGCATGCAAGGTGTCGTGCCAATGGCCCTAAACTATAGCTGAACTAGGGCAAAGATTTGCAGGAAGAAGGTAAACACTTACCACTGATAAAAATGCTGCAAGTCCTCCAGAAATATGATGGATGCACTAGAGCTGGATGGTAGTGCTCCTCCTCTGAGATTGACGCCTAGCTGCACATGCGTGCCCTCCTCAGCAAGAAGGTGACGTTTTTGATGAAGGGATGGTCAGATGCTGCCGAAACTTTGTAGGATCGTTAGTCTTCACCAGTCGGAGAGATGGAATGGCACATGCAGATATTTGGCCTCCTCTTAGTGCCCTAGCGAATTCTTTTGCCTCCCTGGTGCTCACGCCCTTTCTTCACTGAAATGCTGATAATTGCCCTGGATGAGCAAATTGGTAAGTGACGACCAAGGTTACACGAACCATGGGTGCGATCGGAATCGACTGAAGAATCCGGTACGGGTGCGACACTCATCCCAAAATTAGGAATCGGGGATTCAAAACCCTAACCCTAATTATCCTACATTTATACTATGTAAACAACTTTAGATGTGTCAAAACAAGGTGGAAGAATCCGATTTGGGTGCGGTTAGGCCTAGGGCCGAATCCGGTAACTTAGTTGGTAACTGATAATCACTCTATGTCGTGGGATGAGCCTGTCGAGAAAGAGCCTGCCAAGCAAATCCTTTTAGGGTTTCCCAGCTATTTCCCAGCTGCAAAACGTGAACATGCAAATAATCCATCTGAGTGTGCTGGATCACTGAACACTGATGTATAAGATGAATGCCGTTGATAAACCTGGATGGTCTATCCTAAAAGAGACTAGGGCAGATAGTTGCACTGTCGAACCCTCGTTAGTTGAAGATGCCGTCTTCAACCCCAACTGTTGCTGTTGCACGCTATGCTGCTGCTCAAAACTCCAAATCAACAATAATAATCGTCGATGCCCCCTTTGGTCCATAACTCTTCTTTAAAAGATTAGCATGCATTTTTAGGGTTTGCATGTCACTTAGGGTTTACGTTGCATTTTTGCATGCATGCAATTCTAATTTGATGTTGAATTTTAATACTGAAGAAATGAAGCCTGCATGCTCTGCATGCTGAATGATATTAACTCTGATGGCCTTCTTTATTATAATGATGACTTAATAATACTGAATTGATGTTCCTTTCTGCTCCTAGTGAATCTGTGATATTAGTCCTCAGTTATTCCCTTTTCTTTCATACTCGCTCGAACCTATGGGAATAAAATAGGTTAACGGGCGTCTCAGGTGATTTAATTAAAAGAGGACATTACAAGTCGCGTCATCTGAAGACTTCAAAGAAATATCAAAGGTGATGTCACAGGAAAATGAAAAATCAACACAGACGATACATAAAGAGTTTGACAAGATTATTGCAGATAAAGAAGAAGAGGTCTCTCGTCTAAGAGATCATAATCATAAATTACTTCTACAAATCAAGAAGGCAAAGGATAAAGTTGAACGCAATAAACCGTTATTAGAGGAGAATTGAGATCTTCAAAAAGAAGTATCACGCAAGGACGAAGAAAGCTCTTCCTTAAAAAGGGTTAATCAAGAATTGCTAGAGCAAATAAAAAACTTAGAAGAAAGAGAGCACAAACATCAAGATAATGAAAATAATGTCGACAAGTGAAACTATAAGGAAGAACTCCTATGCTTAAAGGAACTTAATCAGGACATACTTATATAAGTTAGGAAACTAAGCATGAAAATTAATCTTTAAAATAAAAACTAGATTGCAAGGGATCAATTATCGAGAAAGAAGCGATGATTAACACAATAGAGAAGTCATCAAAGTCTCAAATTCAAACATCAGAAAAGGGAAGCAATACAAAGCTCATCAATGCTCAAATTTAGAAGAACGATTATATTGTCACATCGCTACAAACATCAAATGGTTTTGAGAAACATTCACAAAAATTGTTAGAAGCACCAAAAAGTGAAGTTCCTGTAAACACTCCACAAGCGACTCGAGTACCGTATTGCCATCCCAATTATAAGAGTCGTTATGTTCGACAACAAGGGAAAGACGAAACTAAACAATATTACTTCTACAAAGAGCAAAGACAAAATCGACAACTCCAGACAATCGATCAATAGTCAATTCCATTAAAGGTAAATCTTGGATGGACAACTTCACAAATGACGCTGTTGCCGCCTAATTTGCACCTTGGGTCACATGGCATAAATCTTCAAGCCACCGGGTGCGACCTTGGGGGCAAGCAAGAGTCAAGTGCTGTCACTTGATGTCGACTCCTCCGTTTGGGCTCTCTCCTAGCGAAGGCAAGGGGGGTAGTCCCTAGTAAATTAAATTAAATTAAGGTGTTTAATCTAAAAAATAAAATAACTAGTCTAGGAGATACAAATGATATAAAATGTTACAACTGAGTTAACTTATGCATAAATAATTAAATCACTAACATGTAAACAACATTCATCCAATCACATGAATTAACTTAAAAGCTCAGAAAAAAAATTGATATAATAAAGACTAGTGCTATTGGAGTGCTTGTATGAATGTGGGTTGCTAGTGAGGTCTCGATAAGTATTGCAGTTGTCTCGGTTGGTTCCTTTTAAAATTATTAAATGAGTAATTAAGGAGTGGGTTTATTCTTGGTCAATTTTATTAGAGATGTGGTAATGATCTAATTATTAAAAGGGAAAAGGTATTCTAGATATACCCAAGGGGTACGAGGAATATGTCCAGATTTACCAAGGAGTGGCTCTCACAATGACGTGTGGGCTAGATGGAGTCGTGGGGTTGTGTTCAACACTACACCAAATGAGGGTGTAGCCTAACGGTGCCCCACGGTCACTTTCTAGTGATTCTCGCTTCACTTGCAGAATTTCCCCACAACTTGGTAAGATTGAAAAAAGTGTCAGATTTTCACTTATAGGGAATGATTGAAATGTTCAACTAATTACTAGTCAGTTCAATCCCTTTCTGATTGTCCCACCGATCCAGCCAAAGGCCTGCAGTGGTATCAAGAGCATAAGGGAACTGAAGCCTTGTAAATTTTAAGTGTTTTAGAACTAAATATGAGTTTTTAAAAATCACAATGCTGATACTCTCGTTACCTTGAACACAACCGGATTGGTTAATTTTAGTTAAGAAAATAAAAGAAAATTAAAAAAATAAAAAAAAAACTGAAAAAATAAAAAAGTGCAAATCCCCCTTGGGGGGATGGGGTGTGGGCACTTGGCTACCCACTTGCTTCTCTTTTTTGCAATGATTTAGAATCAGAAATACTTGTGTTCCTTTGGAGAATAGGAAACACAAGTTTTTACAATATTAGGGACTTAGAAAAAGGGACAAAGAAAGAATTGTAAGAAGAGGGATCTTCGGATGGCTTGGATCTTTGAAATTTCGCCAGAGTGCCTCTCTCTCTAATTAATATTATGAATCAATCAATAAAGATATAAGAGTTTGGCATAAAAATTTAGTACTTCGATTTTTTTTTTTGTTGCAATTTTTAAACAAGTACTTGCTTAAGTCTAGATCTTGAAAATATAACTTCTAAACTCAGATCTGAACTGTTAAGTACATGCAAATATCAGATTAGTATAATATTATTTAAAATACTGAAAATATTTACTATGCACGGAGAACTAATAACTGAAAATTAAAATTTTATGTGATAGAAAGAAGAGAGAAAGAGTGCCCCCAAAGCTTAGAAGCTTAGGCAATGGAGTTTTCCAATGGAAGGAAGAGGGATATAGATCTTTCTTTGATGATACAAAGATGTGGGAGAGGCGAACAAGATCCACCACTTCTTTGAAAGAGCTACTTGCACAGCTTAAACTAAACTTTGAACGATTTGTTATTAACTGGCATCGCTTACATAAAAGATTAGAAAAATATGCATACAAACAAGTAAAACATATAATTTCTTGATCTTTACATATAAGAAGATAAAGAACTAAGCAACTAAACAAACTTTGATTAGTCCTTCCTATTGATTAACATTTATCCTACCAAGTACGGTTATAACAATATACGAACAAAGCATAAAATTGATACAACTATACCTCACATAAGCACAAAGATTATCCACACATTGATACCCTACACAGGTATGCCTCCAAAGCCTTCACTTTATTCACCAATGATAACAAATTATAAAATACAAGAGCAGAGGTTCAATGCCCAAATCATTCGTCCTTGAAAGAAGAGAGAGTTCCTGCTTATTTAGGAAAACCGACAAGCTAGAGGGGTCGCACCTTCCTCAAGGATGCACTAGCTTGGGTGAGTTGGGAATGAGGTGGAAGAGGGTTGGCATGAGTTGGGTAAAGGAAAGAAGGATAGCAACTTCCAAAATGTGAAAGCCACCTCACCCAAAACTCAACCAACTCACACAACATTCCATCATTTCTTGGGATTTGCGCCCCACTTGGAGAAAAGCGCCCCTCTCATCATGAGGAAACAACAATTGCTTTGTTCAGTGGGAAATGGAAACATCTAACTTTCCCAAGTTGCATGGGTACTTGCCCCTTTAGTTTGCCAAGTCATAAAGTTCACTTTTGGCAATTTTCTTTTATTTTTTAATTGCCGATTTTTTAAAATATTTCATCTTCTTGGGTATTTTTGGGTTTTTCGAGTAATTATTAATTTTGGGGTTAAATAATTACTCGAAAACTTAGGAAAGTGGGTCTAGGGGTTAAGTGGGTGCTCAGAGGTAGAAAATGAGCACCCTCATGGAAAAAACCTCCTAGCCACACTTTTATGACTTTTTACACTTTTATAATTAACTTATTAAAAATAAGCCTGTAAAAACAGAATTTTTTTTTCCCGGAAATTAAAAAAAAACCTATGGGGGACTTAGGACATGTTCATAATGTCTCAAAATAATGATGAGCATGGTAATATACATCGACACATAGGTTTTAATAACCTCCTAAGGGTTAATTACTAAGACAATTATTCCAGCTTTGGAGGTTTGGGTGAAAAACGCGAAAATTATTTATCGCTTAAAAACAATAAATAATTAACAAGGAAAAAACATCCTGAAATAATGCATTAATGACTAAGACCTAGGAAACCAAACCTTTTACATAAAGTCATCATGCTAACTCATTTTATTACAATTCCCCATGGGGTATGAACATGTTAAAAAATAAAAAAAAAGGGCCTAAGAAGGCCTGTAAGGACTTTTGAGCTTGAAATTTGAACAAGTGATTGTTCATCTTTGGGAGCTCGTTTAAAAATCCAACTTAGTGCAACTTAGTTGGTAATAGACGCAACAATTCCACACAATGTTTAAAAGAACGTATTGTCTCATTTCGTCAAGTGTCCCAACTACCAACACAATGTCACGAGAAAGCATTACGAGCAAGAACAAGGGATAAAGTCTTCCGTAATTATGTTTTGAGGACAAAGCAATTTTAAGGGAGATGCAATGTAATGAACAAAATATATAATAAATAAATATTGATAAATATTAATAATTATATAAGCTACTACTAAATGAAGAAACACCTTAATGAAAGGTTATGCCTCTTTATGAAAGGGCACCCAACATGGTTATTTATATTAGCACCATTTTCATTGTAATACCATTATCTTATCAGTCATATATTTTATTATTCATGGAGTATTGTAATCTTGCTTATTTGTGTTGGTTATTTCCTTAAAAAACGATTTTGTCATTTCACCCTGAATTTGAAGACGATTTGGAAGAGTGATGTGGGGTTCCCCCACAATAGCGCCATCGCCAATTTGCTACCTAAACAATCCACATGGTCCCTGTAAAATAGTTATGAAAATCGCATAGATCCACAAGAATGCCGAAGAGAAAATACTTTCCAATCACATGCAAGAACATTCGACAAAGCTTCCAAGTTTTTTCAGAATTATTCTCTTTATTATGCTGGAAATCCAAGAGCCAAAAGTCCCTTTCAAAATGAGAGAGTTTCCAAATATATAGAACTCTCTAATCAAACTCCCTAGCTCTAAAATAATGGAGGGCTAGGATCAAAAGATAATACATTAGGATCAACGGCTAATCAAGTGCCGGATAAATAGTACATGGATCTCTCTAAAGAAGGGGGGAGGCACTCCTTCAATGACGCTCTAGGGGGAGCGTATACATAAGATATAAATAGGTACATCAATATAATATCAAGGTGGGGCTAGGAGGTATGAGGCATCTCCACTTGCCACCCACATACATCATAAAATCATAAGATGCAACATCAAGTGACTAATGTCACTAGGACGTGGTCCCTCAATACAATAGAAGATGGCCCCAAGGAACATGTAGGAGAACATATGGACCCCACAAATGATGAAGATAATGCCGAAATATGTAGAATGTATCTATAACATGAATGAGAGAGTTTCCAAATATATAGAACTCTCTAATCAAAATCCCTAGCTCCAAAATAATGGAGGGCTAGGATCAAAAGATAATACATCAGGATCAACGGCTAATCAAGTGCCGGATAAATAGTACATGGATCTCTCTAAAGAAGGGGGGAGGCACTCCTTCAATGACGCTCTAGGGGGGCGTATACATAAGATATAAGTAGGTACATCAATATAATATCAAGGTGGGGCTAGGAGGTATGAGGCATCTCCACTTGCCACCCACATACATCATAAAATCATAAGATACAACATCAAGTGACTAATGTCACTAGGACGTGGTCCCTCAATACAATAGAAGACGCCCCCAAGGAACATGTAGGAGAACATATGGACCCCACAAATGATGAAGATAATGCCGAAATATGTAGAATGTATCTATAACATGTCTTGGACCAATTTCATGTCATTTCCTTGCCTTTAAGCCAAATCGATTTCCTTGTTAGCCATTCTTTAATTAATTTTATGCTTGAAGCATCGTCTTGGAAGATAAAAATGCGTGTAACTCACTGCTGACCACTCTTGGAGCTGAGTTGAGTCCAAAAATGAATATGGTAACACAGGAATATGGTAATAACAAGTACTCACACCAATGTGTCCCCTGAAGTACCCTAGGAGAACAAAATATATCTCTGTAATCATAAAAATGCCATTTTTATATGGCCCTTTGCAAATGGATAATGAACTGACCATGATATCAAATATATGCGCCCGAAACTGAAAACTGAGTGTATCAATGTACTTAGGATGTCCAAATCAAGTAGGAATGAGTACTCATACACCTTGTGTTCTTAAAAAAATACATCTACAAGTCCATCCATGCCTAAATAATAAAAATATGGCTTGTAACTGCTGATAATATTAAAAATAATGCATGCCATCATATGAAATTGTCTGGAGCATGGAACTATCTAATGAAGACTGAAAGGCCTTGTATAACCAAAGTCAAACATTGTCAGCGAAACTCATCTTAGAACATGCGGTTGACTTGGTCAAACTAGGTTGACTAGGTCAAGAATGATCAAAATAATGACCCAATTGAAAATCATTGATATTGCAATGTACAAGTGGATAAAGTATGCTTCCTTATTCATGTTAACAACAAGACAAAAGTATAAAGTGGCATTTAACAGTTGATCATTACTATAAACCATCAATAACAATTATAGATCAAAGTAAGTAGTCTTTGAAACAAGAACCTCAAGTGTATACTCATATATAAACTCGACCATTTTGCTAGTTATGGGTGAAAATGGGAGAAGCAAGGTTAGGCCAAGGGACTGACTTGACAACCTCAACACCGTGACCATCTCGGATGGAGGACAAAGGGAATCCACACTATACATATGCTAGAATAGATGAACACTAGGCGATGGTGGTGTCTCACAAATGGGTGGAATGATGAGAATGTTTCCACTAGAATCTAGACAAGCATCTTTTATTGCATTTATTCATGGTCAACTTTGCAAACTTTAGGACTTTAACATTTAAACTTTAACTTTTTGTTTAACTAGCCATTCTCCAAGAGCAGATGCCCTGAATAGCCTTGCGGGCCTCAGATAATGATTCGGTATGACCTCCATTGCTCGCCATTGTCCATAGGTGTGATGGAATGGCCACCTTGTTGCCTTGTAGGGGCAAACGTCCTCACATCATACAAAGAATGAGTGCTCGTCTCTTGGAAACTGACTACCTTTTTTACTTTATTTGTAGTAGTGTTTATGAACACTATGTTTGCTGGCTTGGCATCCATTTGGATATAACATTTAAGTTCCGATGTCTTAGTGTCTAACGACACTTTTGTTAGGACTACTTGGTTTCGAGGACTAGAGGAGAACAATCACTGTGGTAAGAATCACATAAAACCAACACTGAGACACAAGGTAAACATGGAGTTTATCCAACAGAGGGGTATAGGCGGGGGAAATCCTCGATGTCACTAGTCAAGATGTAAGTCAGGGTTGGAATCAAAGATGGAAGATAACAAATGGGTGAAGAAAGTGATAAGGTGATGCTATGACTAGCCAGTAGAATCCTTATGGGAAATGACCAAGTCCATACTATGAAAGAGCATGACCAATGAGTATATAGAAGAACCTCTTGACTAAAGCAACTAAATTACTTCTACTCTAAACTATTCAATAAAGACCAAGTAAAGCATCGCAATGCATCACCACCACTCACCAAGTTAAGCTACTAAAATAAGTAAAGGAGCAAAACAAATATCCAAGTGCACAAACCATATACATATTAGGTCATATACCTGAATTTGCATCTTGTAACGCTTGAGTGGCATTAAAACACTGCTACTGTATACACCATGGGCATCCTCTCATATATATATATATATATACTCTGAATGGTAAAGAATGGCTAATTGAGTCATCAAATATGGGGTCACAAGGCTCAATCATGGCATGAAACTGAAGATGTGTAAGCTTTGGGTCTACTGAATGTACGAGTGATCATCATCAAAATGCTCATCAACCGTTGATCTCATGTATAGGATAGAAAAGGGCTGGCTCAGGAATATGCACAAAACTGGTCTCCAATCATGGTAGCCTCGGTTTCTATGGATATGACAACGGTTACTTCAAGGAAGAGGAAGCCCAAGTGGCTTCGAGATACCTTGAAGGAAGCTCATGAGTCTATGGGGACTCCCAAGGGGACTATGAGAGAGAGTAAGGTGTTAGAGAGATATTGTAGTTGTTTAGCTATGGTGAGTAGTATTGGTGAGTCTAAGCCATCTTCTTATGAGCAGGCAATAGGCGAGTAGGTCTGGAGAGATGCCATGGTGGAAGAATATGCTTCCATCATGAAGAATGATTTCTGGGATGTTGTGTCGAGACCTGAGGGGAAGTCAGTGGTGACTTCTAAGTGGCTCTACAAGATAAATATGTTGCGGATGGCAGCATTGGGAAGTACAAGGTTCAGTTTGTGGTGAGGGGGTTCTCACAGGTAGAGGGAGTAGACTATGATGAGACCTTCGGTTTAGTTACTTGGTATACTTCGATCAAAGCAATGATCTCCATTATAGCAAAGATGAGTTGGAAGATTCACCAAATAGATTTGAAGACAACATTTTTGAATGGATTCATACATGAGGTGTACATAGAACAACTATTGGTCTTTGAGGTGCATGGGAGAGATTCTAATATATGCAAACTGAGAAAGGGACTGTATGGTTTGAAGCAAGCTTCGAGAGGTTGGTTTTCGAGGATAGGTACTTACTTGTAGTAGATGGGTTTCCAGAAAAGCGAGGCAGATCCCAACCTCTACTTTATTGTGGTTGGTCAAGATCCACTCATTCTAGTACTGTATGTGAATGATTTATTTATTACAGGAATAGAGAAACTCATAGCCAACTACAAGAGAGATCTTGCTTCAGAGTCTGAGATGAAAGACATAGGATTGATGCATTACTTCTTGGGTATGGAGGTTTGGCAGGAGGATGGGCATATCTTTTTGGGATAGGGTAGATACGTAGTTGAAATATTGAAGAGATTTAAGATTGAAGATTATAGGCCTATGGCTACACCTATGACAACCAGCACGAAGAAGCTGGTAGCTTCTGAGAGTGAGTTGGTTGATCCCACTAGGTACCGTCAGCTTATTGGATCATTAATATATCTAGTCAACACTAGGTCATATCTATGCTATATTGTCAATACATTGAGTCAGTATATGTTGGAGCCAAGGAGAGTGCACTATGTAGCAACAAAGCATGTGCTCAGGTATCTTAGAGGTAGAGTGGACTATAGACTGAACTATGAGAGAGAGTATGGAGTACACATGATTAGTTATATAGATTCTAACTGGGAAGGTAATGTAGTGTATAGGAATAACACCTTTGGTTGTTTTTTCAGCTTGGGTTCGACAATTGTGTCATGGGTCAATAGGAAACAAAAGTTAGTGGCACTGAGTTTGGAGAGGCAGAATACATGGTAGCTAGTCTGGCTAGTTGTGAGGCTATTTGGCTTCTCGCAAGATGCTAGTGAGCTTATTTAATTAATAGTTGAGACCAACTCTGATTTACTGTGACGATTAGAGTTGCATGAAATTCATGGAGAATCCAGTATTTGGTGACCGAACGAAGCATATTGAGATCATATAACATTTCATTCGAGATCATGTTCAGAACGGGGTGGTTGAGCTTCAGTATGAGTCTACAGATGAGCAGGTAACAAACATTCTCAGGAAGTCACTGATGAAGAGCAAGTCTGTTTATTTAAGGGACAAGATGGGAGTGGTGAACAACACTTTCCTTGTTAACAGGGAGTGTTGAAAATGTTAACAAGGACAAGTGTTAAGAGCTTACCCTTGCTTCATTTTTGATAAAAGTGTTTTTTATTAACGCAGAAATGAAACTTTTATTGTAAAAGTTTGTAGGTGTGATTTGCATGCATGAATTTTTTAATGAGAACTTCCACATGTCGGATTTTGCATGAAAATTAAAAAAGGCACCAAAGCTTATAAAACAAAGTGGAGGGGTAAAGGGGGGCGCATAAGAGAGATATCGAGATGCTATAGAGAGCAAGGGACTCAGTGCATGAGGGAGATGCACACTTTTGAGAGAGAGGGGCACACTATAGGAAGAGGGAGGGACGCATATCTGAGACAGAGAGGGTGCATTTCATTTGGAGGAGAAAGAGGGCACACAATATAGATCATGAGGATCTATATTTATCTAGGTAAAATAAAGCTCTCCAAAGCATAATTTATTATAACTGTCATAGTTGGGTTATCCCTTTTACACAGTGATATAGGTGTCATGTTATTTTACAATCATCATCTTTTGACCATGGGCAAAAGAGATGATGATGATGAAGAAGAAGAAGAAGAGGAAGAAGATTGCTTTAGATAAGCCTTGGAACTTCAACTCCCTTGGTCTTTGTCATCTTATGTCCTTGCAATCATCCTTGTGCAAAATGGGTGGTGATCGATATCCAACAATGCAAACCATAAAGTAATTCTTAACAACAAGAATCCAATAATATTAGCTCAAAAGAAGGTCTCCAAGAGCAAAAAAATTAATATAACAGAGTTTCTCTTACCATCAACAACCATTACAAATGGAAGAGCCTTTCTTAAAGAGTGTTGTTGGCTCAAGACCTCCATGAATAAAATAATAATATCCATACCAAAATCCTAGATCTATTCTAGGAAGGCATAAAGAAACAATATCCTCCTAGCTAACTTGGTGGACATGTTCAAGTGACTAATAAAATATGGAAAGTCGTGTGACACACATAAATCTCTATGTATTAGGTGCTAAATCAAGGGGTGCACCCTCATAGAGTGATAGAAGAAGAGTTGAAAGCTCCAACGCCTTCACTGGAATACCAAGAAGAACATGTCAAAATGTTGAAGATGAAATAAAGAAACCATCCCGCATGAGAACCCTTCTCAAATATTGTAAACAGTGAATTTGTTGCCGCTTGAGGATGACGTGCGTGTGCTAAAGCCCAAAAGTAGGCACACTAGCCCGATGGCAATTGTGAAAAGAGCAACCACTGTCACCACACTCCTCTCTTCCTCGCTTCAGGTTGGTTCTTCTCCAACTCAAGGGGGGATTCCCTGAGGTAGGATCACTAAGGCAGGTGCAATAATGAGCAAGGTGAACTGAAGAGGCCACCTTAGCGAAACAGTTGTAGTATAAAAGTAATTTGAATGGGTGATGTGAAGGAGGGAAGGATTAGTCCTCAAGAAGAGACCAGTGCCAGTACATTAGGAGGGGAGAATGGAGTCAAAAGAGGATTCAAGAGGGCCTCGTGTCATATGTGATTGAGGGGGAGAGCTTGCATGATTGAGCAAACCTTGCATAGTGTAGTGTGAAACAACCAAATTTACTTCTTCCTTTCTAACTGTGGGAGGTGCGTTGTACACAGAAGAGATCAATATCACACAATCAACCTAGATAGATAAAATGTGAAGATCAATACCTGTATATGCATGCTTACAAAGGAGAAGAGAATAACAACTGCTAAGCCTCTTCACCTTCCAATGTGGTGGAAACAGCCCTCTATGGCCTCATACATAAACATGGAAAATAAAAGCTAAATCTAGTAACGTTTACACTCATTGAAGCTCACAAGATAATGCCACACATCAAAGAATGCTCCAATACGAATCCAAATACCCAAGCTGATATTTTTAATAACCTTAAAATGGGAAAAATCTCCCAACTTTCCACCTTTACAATGAAGAACGTTGGCCTATATATAGGCCCAAAACTTCTTATTCTTTTAAAAAATAAAATAATAAAATATTTTTAGAGAAAAAAGTGAAAAAGGCGAATCCACTTTTTCTTCTCAACGAATCATGACAAACTCCACCATTTTATTAGAAGTTCCACTTCACTATCCATGTGTCACAACGAACTTTACCCTTTTTCTTCTTCTATAGAGAGAACTCTTAGGGAACTGTATGTTGAGAGTCCACGTAGCCCATAATGCCACACCCCCAAGAGTTAAATCCTTTGATTTCCATGTAATTGGCAGTTAGTGAAGACGTGCATTACCTGGTGGACAAGTGTTTGCTCCAAAGCTCCATGAAAAGACGACACCAACTATGAAGTTACCCCGAAACAGAGTGATCGGCTGCCAAATTGCAATGTGTGGTACGCTGCACAACTAGTTCAATTTTAAACTCATCTTTGTGTTGATTAACGTGCTGAGCTTTGTTGTCGCTTGAAACTGGCACGCGGGTGCCGAAAGCCCAAATCGCGGGCGCGCCGGCCCGGCGACAACCTCTCTCTCGAGAGGCCAATGTCACCACACCTTCTCTCTCCTCGCTTCAGGTTGGCTCTTCTCCAGCTCTAGGGGGGTTTCCCTAAGTTTAGATCTCTAAGGTAGGTGCAGCTGAGGGCAGGGTGATCTGAAGAGGCTGCCTTAGAGAAACTTGGGTAGCAGAAAGGAAAATAAGTCGGATTGATGGGCAGGAAGGGAAGAGATGATCAGTCCTCGAGGGAAAGGCCAATGCCAGTATTAGAAGGGCGAATGGAGTTAGAAGGGGACTCAGAAAGGCTTTGCGTTTTGCAGAAGGGAGATCAAGTTGGTCCGCTCCATAATCAGAGGCCAGGAGAATGGTAGTATAACTGACTACTTTCCATTACTCCCAGACCTTCAAGAACATAACGGCGACAAGCAACTTGGCAGCTGCAAATGCTTTCCCAATGTGCTAGATTGTTAGCCTTCTATGCTGGCTTAGTCTACAACTTATGAAAACACAAGATTACCATTGAAAAACCCAACATGTCCAAAAACTCAACAATGAATTTCTTTATTAACTTTGGGGAAAAAATCCTCCCAGCCCAAAAACTTTCCATCCTTTACAATGAGGAACAATATTTCCTTTATAGGCCCAAAAGGTTCTCCTACCTTTTCTCCAAAAAGAAACAAATAAAATAAAATAATTAGATAATATGAGAAGTGAATATTGGATCCACTTTTTCCTCAAACAAATATCCACAAGCTTCACATTATTAAAGGGCACTCCTTGCCAACTAAAGCTCCAACACTTGGGTGTCACGACCAACTCCAACTCCTTTAATTTGATGAGTAAAGAGAATGGAGTTTGTAACGGATAGAGTCTCATGAGCCATGCATGAAACGCTGAAGAGAATAGTCCACCATCAAGAAAATCGGCAGCTGTCCAAGAACTACACTTAAACGTGCAGCTAACACCACACGTTTACATTTATACCAGGGATTGGCTGAGTAGGTAGATGGACGCTCCGAGCCAACCCTTTCCAGGCGGAAAGTGGTAAGTGTATCAATTATACCACTGAACTGGGGATTGCTCGAACAGAATATTGCCACGAAAATACTTTGTACCCAAGCTGCTACCAGATGATGAATGAAATCGGCTCCCATTCCACTCGTGATTGCCAAAACGTGTGGACTGCTCCAACAGCTGGCCGCTAGTGATTCGACCGCTTCCGAACTCAGATTGCTAGATGACGATTAGCTCCATTTTCATCCTCGATACTCCATTTGAAAAGCTAATTGTGAGATACGATTCTCTTTAAGTCGGAACTTTGCCAGTTTCCGTTTCTTAAACTGCTGCCAAGCTGCCTGAATAGAACACGCTGCCCATGTTCGCCACAGGTGTGAGTAAAATCAGAGTGCATGTTGCGGCCGTTTAGTATGCAAACGCTGGAATTGACTTGCCATAGACTTCAAGTCATCGTTCTCAAAGAAAACGCTTCCAATCACGGAACTTTGACTTCATTTCTCATTTCTCTATCGCCCATTTGCACCTCTGAGAAGAAATTCAGGCTTTTTGACATCACCACAACCTCCATTTGCTCTAAAAATCCATGAAGCAACCACAGGTTTTTTCCATAACCCTGCATGTTGACTGTCACCATCAAACCTCAGAGTATCTTTTAATGGAAGCCTTGTTTTCTTTTCAGCATGAATGGATATAAGTTGCTTGTACTCTGGCACTTCTTTTTCTTGGAACACTCCATTGAAATCATCCAAATCTTCTTCAGCAGACTCAGCGCCTCGCAAACTCTTCTCATCATTTTCGATATCCACATTATCAATTTCATCCCACGAAGGTTCCTCTTCAGGATGTTTTTCTTCATTCTTGTTCCCATCTTCCAAATATTCCTTTGGTGGTTTAGTTGAGATGAGTATACAGCATTTCAAGGATTCAGGTGAAGGAAGCTCTTTGAAGCCTGCTGAATCTTAGCCGCTTTGGCCTGGAGCTCTGGAGTAAGATCGTCTTCCAATGTTATTATAACAGGATATTGTGATTCATCAAAAGCATGCTCTTTTATAGCTTCAATACATTTAATAAACTTTACAGGAGTTGTCAATGTTCTCTTTGAGTACGAGGCAACCCCAAAACAAAGTCCATGGAAATGCCCATTAATGGCCCCTTTAGCACCGGTAAGGGTTTATGAAAACCTGTGTTCTGATGTCTACCTTTTAGCACCTGAGAAATTCTGCATGTAGAAACAATTATACTGATATTCTTCTTCATCTGAAGTCATCAAAACTCTTCACTTACCAAGATGTAAGTCTTTTCCTACCAACATGACATTCCAAGGTCAACATGTATAGAATTATACATCATGTCAGATTGAATGTCTGATTTCTCTATTTCACCAGACCGCTCTGCTTCATTACCACATGGAAGTGGCTTTTCTTTTCCCTTTGTTTTCACAACAGCAGCCATGTGACTGCTTCCCTTCTGAACTTCATTGAGGATATCATATAGAGGCATGTCTGCTGGTACCCTTGGCATTCTCCTTATTGAAACAGCGATGACAGGGGTCTCGGTTTCAGGACGAACAGTTATGAGGCTTTTCACCAAGAGAAGTCCTACGATGTTCTTGGGACTTCCTGAATATACAGGAATACGACTATGGCCTCGTACAAAAATATTTCCCATTGCCTCCCAATCCAGCTTTGAATCTGCATCTACAGAAAAGGTTGACTCAATAGGTGTCATGGCTTCCTCAGCAGTCTTTTGAACTTTAGCTTCCTGTCTATCCATATTTTCCCATAGACGAAGGCTGGAACACTGCCTTTCAAATGCCCATCACATATATTACCTTGAGTGGACATGTTTCTCATCTTTTTCATGTGCACCTCTGCCTTTTCTGTTAATCTTTCTCTAACATATGAATTCAAAAGGGCACCATAAGTAGGTTGAATCTTAACAACTTCTGAAAGATTATAAAAATAATTTTCAACACAGGCTATGCCACAAACTTTAGCTATCAAGTCAAGGCGGATAACACAGTCATTTCTGTGCAAGGTGTTGAACGACTGATGCAATCACTTCATGAGCTTCTAAAGTGATCTCCGTAGACACCCATGTCAAAATGGGAGGCAACATCTGGCTCCATGGGGGATTCTCTGAGTGTCGCAGACCAATTTGAAAGAAAGAGGTGATGGGATGGCTTTATTCACATCCCATTCATCCTACCTACTCTAACTTAACATGAAACTATCACACATTTAAGTATATGCATACAACGTGTGAAACCATTTTAACATCTCATCCATGTTAGTTTGTTTTTCTCTATGCTTGGTTAGAGACAAAAACAAAGACATATTCGGCATAAAACAACTCTGTCCTGCAATCTGCTCATGAATGAAGCTGAACTGGAACATCCGGTTGTTAGGAGGCAAAAAAAACAGCGAAGTTTAGGCAAAAAGGATTAGAATGTGTACAAGAAGCCTCTATCCACTAGTTGATAGGGCTCATATACGAACCTCCATCGTCAAACTGCTCAAGCTGATCTGCAGAACAAATATTGTTACCTTCAATGTTATGAACTTGAGGCAAGTCCAAATCCTCAGCATAAAGTTGTTTAGGAATATTTTCAGCAACATAAACCCGAGGAAGCTCCATATCTTTAATGGCAATATCAAGAAGATCTTTAGTAATATCTTCGACCAAGGGCTCTTGTAATGCTTCCTTAATCAAGTCTTCAATGATATGTTCTTTAAGCTGCCTGCTTTGATCTTGAAAGTGTTCTTCATGGATATCCTCTTTAGATCCAGGATGTGTCCTGGAAAGGAGGGCATTGTACTCTTTGCCAACTGTTCAATGTCATCAACTGTTCCTTGATGCCAACGGAGGAGAAACTTCTTGAAAAACCTTGCCACTGAGTCAACAACTTCATAAAAAAGGTCATAGAACCAACTTTGTGCATCTCCCTCCAAGGTTAGTGCAAATACAATCATGGGATCATCCTCATGGTAAACCTTGAATTTGCCATCAACTTGCAGAAAGAAACAATATGATGGTGTTGCGGCTGTAACGATTTCCCAAAATTCTAAAAAATTTCGGGACTCGCCTTTTAATTCGGTTTTACTCAGCTTTTCGGTTTTGCTTGATTTTACTGATGTCTGTTCAAAGAATATCTTTATGCCAATGCTGTTTTACGACTTATACTGGTTTCTTACCCCGCTGTCGGAAATTGTTGAGACTATGAATCAGAAATGCAGTTAACTACGCACTCGTCGTTGCAGAGGTGCAGTTGAAAGACGGTCCGATCCAAAGTGTCCGTGCCTCCGATGCTCTTTATTGTTATTTTCTTATTATCGGCGGCCTTATTGGAATGTCGTTGGAACTTTTTGTCTCTACAGTTTCCGCCGTTGCGGATGATGTATTGCAAGCCCCTCGATGGTTGTGTTGATTTTTTCTGACCCCTGCCCGTTTTGATTTGCAAGACCGCAGTCTTGTAGCTTCCGCCGTTGCGGCTCTGTTGGGGACTATTCGTCCAATTTAGTTTGGTTATGTCTGTCGCTTGGCCGATCTTTTCGCTTAAGTCATGTTTGTTTTACCGCCGATTTTGACCGGTCTGCGAAACTTTTTGTCTGTACGGTTTCCGCTGTTGCGGCGCTGCAACCGACTATTGGTCTGAGGTCTTAGTTTGGCGAACTCCGATGCGAAATGTTTTATTTGTTTCTATCGCCGATGCTTGGTTTGACACTGCGGGTCTCGTAGTCGTTTCATCGTCCGCCGTTGCGGAGATGCAGCTGACATGTTCGCCGATCCCGTAGTCATTTTGCCGCCCGATGGTAATGTTTTCCCTCCGATTGCTGTTTTATTTTGATGTATATATTAGGGGATTGGGTTTATTTTCTATTATTTTCCTACGAACTCGTGGCCGCGTTGTCGCTGTCGTTGCGAACGAGACATTGTACTTGCTGTCGGTAGCTCGTTCCTAGGTGGCGCCACCGTGGAGGTTTGCGGATTCTTCTTGTCAGTTGCATAGTGCCTTGCCAGGTAGGCCATTATTCTCGTTTCCACCTCTTCCTTGCGAATGGTTGAACTAGG
>LPNX010583643.1:510363-533303 GCA_001517045.1 Pseudotsuga menziesii | reverse complement strand
GGGGGGGGGGGGGGGGGGGGGGGGGGGGGGGGGGGGGGGGGGTGTTTCCTTTTGAATGATTAGTTTGGCTGCCGTTATGAGTTTGTGGACCACACCCAGCTATTTGGGAAACTGGTGCTGACAGCGTAACACGAGCGTTATGCTGTCTGCACCAGTTCCTCCCAATCTGTGTTTGGCCGTCTGGGGAGGGTAGTTCCCTGTTCGTTTACAGAGGAAGGCGTTTTCTTGTTTGAAGTGCTAAGGGGTTGGGTTTTTTCCAGTTTTGGTCGTTCGTGTTTCTTTGGACTAGGGTCGGGTTTTGAAGTGCACCTTGTTCGAGTAGGATTGGGAATGGGACGATTCGTAGCACCGAGGGTGTAGTTGAAACTGTTTTTCTTGATGGGGGGGATTTTCTTCATTTTAGCGAGGCCATGATGTTATGAGTCGATTACGCAGATTTTTAGTCATGGGCAAGATTTAGTTCTTTTTGCAGATTTGTTTTCGTGCAGGAACACTCGGTAGTTAAATTTCGTTTCTGTATTTTTCATAGATTCAATCATGACAAGCATGACCAAGGTAAATGCTCATGTAGTTTTTGTCTCCATTCTTTGAATATTATTTGGAAATGGTTACACAGGACCTAAAAGATTTGTGTGTATGACAGGATAATCTTTTCGAATACGAGATGTCTAAAAGGCAGAAAAAGAAAGCCCCTATAGTGGAGGAGGAACCCGATGTTGAAATTGTCACCAAGGTTGAATATGCTTACGAAGACACTAGATGCATCGTAGGTGTGGAACCTGAATATAAGTGGGGGGAAATCTACAGACTGATAACACATCGGGAGGTACTTGACACCGCTTTCGAGGAAGTAACTATATATGCAAATATAGAGAGATTTGCTTTGATGAGGGTTGCTACCAAACCTAAGCTTTTCCCGTGCTCAGAGGTGATTGGATGGATTCTGCCCAGGGCAGACGTAACTACCATGATTTTGGCCAACGTTGACAAATAGGGTTATGTTGCTTATAGCCCTGGTTACGTGTCACTAGCCTACCACTTACCGGAAGCCTAGGTTTACTTGACTAAAGACTGGCTAAAGAAAATTAATCTAGACCTAGTTGAGACATTGAAAAGAATGCTGGTACCTGGCAAGAGTTTCAGAACTAGGCCATCAGGGGAATATGACACTGCCACCTTAAGGACCCCTTACAGGTTCATTACCTTAATGTTGAACAGGATTTTCGGGAGAGCCCACGGTAAAAGTTTTAAGTTAGGGTGGGTTCCTATCATCTTCTATGTTGCAACCCAAGGGACCGTGTTCAATGGGCCAACATTGTATCAAACAGTCTCTCAACCTGCATTGCTTCAGCCTTGCGAGGGGTGTCCCAGAAAAAATCAGAGTTCTACATGAGCTCTATACTGATTGATTGCATACTGTGCAATCAACCATTCCCAAACCTGAGGTGTATTTGGGACCGTATGCAATCAACCATTCCCAAACCTGAGGTGTATTTGGGACCGAGAGAGAACACCAGTATACTCAGCTTACAAGCCACTGTGGGCTCATAAATACTACAGCCACTACAGAAAAGTGTGTGAACACTTCATTATGCCATTATATACAATGATTTTCTTAAAAGAATGCAATTGCATGTCGGAAGAAGCGTTGCAGGTTATTGAAGAATATGCTGATTATTATTTAACGGAGGATGTTTATATATTAGAATGTATGGCTGTTCCACAGCACCTTCACTGTTGCCAAAATATGCCACTGATTATGTGGTACACAAGGAGGCAGTTAGGCAGGTCTTCTTGGATGGCATAGGGAGTTTTCTATTTGAACATAAGAAGGCAACTTATCCTCCCTTACCATTCAGGTTGGGAAGTTATAAGTTCTCAAGGGTTAAGAAAGCTGATGAATTTGTAGAAGAATTGGAGAAATTCCATTCTGGGGAAATAAATTTCCATAGGAATGACTCCCGGAATAAGGTGGCAGAACACTGCAGGGAAGCAAATGTACATTTTGAGTATACAAGCCACTGGGATAAAGACGAATCAATTTTCCGAAATGCAGAAAACATAACTGCATTAAAAAGAAGGTTTAAAAAGAAAATCACTACCAAAGGCGGGAAAGGACAAGATGAGCAGAAAAAAGCAGAGGAAGAGGAGGCTAGGAAAAGAGATGAAGATGCTAGGAGACTAGCATAGGAAGTTGAAAGTTGGCTTAAAGGTGAGG
Source organism: Pseudotsuga menziesii (assembly GCA_001517045.1). Lineage (NCBI taxonomy): Eukaryota > Viridiplantae > Streptophyta > Pinopsida > Pinales > Pinaceae > Pseudotsuga > Pseudotsuga menziesii. The sequence goes on along the minus strand of LPNX010583643.1, from coordinate 531,085 downwards.
AGGAAGAAAAGAGAAAAGCTGAACAAGAAGTAGCTAGAAAGGCAGAAGAAGCTGCCAGGAGTGAAGAAGAAGAAAGGAAAAGGAAAATGGATGAGGAACTTAGGAAGCGGGAAGTAGAAAGATTAAAACTGACAGGGTCTATGACAGAGCAATCAACTTCCGATCCTGTAGACATTCAGGCTCAGGACTTGGGTAATCCTGATCTTCAAGACCCTGAGGCAGCTGCTAGCAGCACATCAGGACAGGTGGTTGTCCTTGGCCTAAGACTGATCCCTTTTGAGCAAAAGAAAGGGGAAGAGGTTCCAGACTTCAACACTATTTTTTACAACAAGGAAACGAAAAGGATTGTGAAGAGGACCGAGAGGAAAGTCGAGACTGGGGGGCAGTCAGGGAAAATGATCAATGATACAACCATGGTGTATGGGACAGACAAGGACCCCAGATTCACTATCCGAGCTGGGGCAGCATTGATCCATGCTTCTGAGGACAATGTGGATCGGATAATGACTGACCTTGAATAGTCAAAGAAATCTGCTGCCCAACTAAAAGATACGCTAAGAAGGGAGAGAGAGGAGAGTAATAAATTAAAAAGGAAGTTTGAAGACATGCAACATGAAATAATGTCTTCAAAAGCAGAGCTCCAGTTCCTCCAAGTAGAGAAGAGATCTCTGGAGGTTGCCCAAGGAAGTCTAGAGAAATTGCAACAGGAATGTCAGGGGCTAAGGACAGAAAAAGATGAGTTGAAGCAGTATGTAAAAGTCTTTGTACAGAAAAAGATCAGCTGCTAGGTAAGATAGGGGAGTTGGAGTTACAGAAAGCTACCTTGGAGGAGTCGAGAGGCAATCTCAGGTGCAGACTGTAGAGCTTAAAGAATAAGTTATTTCATTAGCAGTAGCTCTAGAAGAGGCCAGGGAACATCAAGTCAACCTTCAGCCTTTCAAGGAGCATGTTTTAGCACAAAGGAGCAAGATGCACAAGCTGCAAGTATCCATAGAAGAAGAGAGGTGCAAGGTTGTGCAGATAGACAATATATTAGAAGAAATTTTAGAAACTTCTTCATATTTCGTGGATAGATCGCAGGGCATTCTAGAAGTCCTGACGGGAAGAATGGCCAGATTAGAGACAAATGAGGAAATCCCTGCAGACCTGCCAGCAAAAGATCAACAAGGCCTGAAACAAGACTATGACCTATTGGAATTTGCTATAAACACAACCGAAGAATTCAAGAAGGCTGTAATGAAGACAAAGGGAGCTTGTACAGAATTCTGCAGGAGACTTTTGATCACCTACAACCGTTGCCAGGTTGCTGCTGAACAGAGAATGGACACCTTTCCAGATCACAACCTGTTTTTGTAGATGTTGCAGAGTAGATATCAGGAAGATGAACAAAGACTCCAACACATCAAGGCCCTAAACGAGCAGACCTTGAGAAATGAGGTAGCTCATTCATCGGTCAGTGTACAGTTGCTAGATGATCAACTACGCCTGAGCTCAGCCAGGATCGAAGTAATAAGAAATCAGGCTGCTAAATTTGAAATCAATATTCGTTTTCTAGAACCTTCTAAGTTCGAAAACATTGCCTCAGAAGCTTTAGCATGGAAGAAGTTCTTGAACAATCAAGCAGGACCCTCCACATAAGTGCTTTATTTGTTGTTTTTATTGTAATATATTGTAAATTTTTAAGCACTTAATGTAAGAAAATTGTGGGAGGTGAAGCATTGGGGAAGCCCAAGAGTCATTTGTGGGCAGCCCAACAGTTTTTGCTTTTGGATAAATATAGAAGAATTAGATAGGAAAGGGGTTTTTCCCCAGAGAGACTTGTGAACTACTTGTTGTAAGATGAACTATTTCGTTTTGCAATAATAAAATTACAATTTTGTGTGTTGGAGAAAGTGCTGTGTGGAATGTTCAAATGTGATGAAATGAACAATGTTGAAGGGGAACTATTTCGTTTTCAGCTGTGTTTCATTAACTGTGAGATCGTTCTAACTTTCTGAACCTATGTTCTTATATGAATGCTCTCTGGTTTATTCTGTGATAGTTTCCATTATGAGTGATGGATGTTTTAACAGATAACGAGCTATCTTGTTGTGCATATCTTTATTCATGTTTATGTGTTTGATTCTAAGAACAACTATTTGTGATTTATCTTAACATATGAACAGTATTACATTACTCATGAATTGATAATCTTGCTCCCTAGGGACAACTTAGTTAATTTTGTTTTTTCAGTTGTGTGTGATTTAGATGCGAGAGAGCCTAAGACGAGAGGTAAGAACCTACGCATCACATTGTGACCGCTCCTCATATTCTTTATCGATCTGCATTTTAGATAGGCACTTGCATATCATACTTAAAGTCAAAATATAAAATATACACGGTGGACTGGGCCGCAACCGGTAAAACCTTTTGTTTTGTTACTTGACCTACGGTAGCTGGACCACAAACCGGACGGATTCCCTATACCAAACGGTCATGGGCTAGTTGGGAACGTTGACTGGGGAGAATCCCTTGCTGTTGTTGCTTGTGAATTTCCAGGCCTCAATAAACGGTTGGCTGAGTTCTCATCATTTCCAAAGAACTATGGAACAACTTTATATACTCTTTTATAGCAACCATTAGGACCTCCATGGATATCTGAGAAATGTAGCGGGGTGAAGGCTTCGTGCAGGAATGCACAAAGCCTTCCTTTATTATCATCCATAGTCTCAAATAATGAGGTACCAGATATGAAATATGCATATAGGCATACCTTAAAACCAAGCTGTGGAGTTGCCAAGGTGAGCTTGAAAGCCTTCTAATTTATGATTGTGCTTACCTCTACACCCAATAAAGTCTTCAGATATGCAAAAATATTTGATTTGATTATTTATTTAAGCATTGTACAATTTTTTTTTTTTTTGGTATACTTACCCCCTTGCTTTCCCGAGTAGGGCCCTAAAAATCTTGAAAGAGACTCTTGGGTAGTTAGATTGTTATTGTTTTATTTCTTTCATTCTAGCTTAACAAACTAAGTAAGACTCTTGAACTTGCAGAAACACAAGTCAAGAGCACTCTCTATCGGAGAGCATCATTAGTCTTGCATAATCCTTGCATTAGGCATCTAGATTAGATAAGACTCTTGAACCTCTGTCATAAGACAAGGTCAAGAGCGCTCTCTGTCGGAGAGTTTAATTAATTAACTTAATAAAATTTTCAACACACACCCCTCTAATTAACTTAATTCGTTGATATCCTTCACCTAGTATGCTCTGCGGACTTTCGAGTCGGGCTCGTACTCAGAACGGTGAACGGACTTGTTAAGACCGCAATAACAATTTAGTTAAAATTTTACCCCATAACTAACGCACCGACGTTGTCTCGATAAAATACTCAGGTAGTGGGCAAATTCCAAGTGTGGGCGCTGGGCAACCCAATCTGGACATAGTTGGTTAAGTTATTGAACACCTAGTTAATCTTGAATTATTTCTTATCTTTTAATCTCTTGCTAGCAACGTGGATTGCTTTGTTTTATGTGTCGAACTCATAAGAAATAAACACTTCTAATTACAATAATTCCTAAACAACACCCATCTGCATCCGTAACCTTAAAACACTTTAACAACCTTAAGAGCCTTAGAAAACTCTTTTGTAGGGACTACCCCCCTTGGCTTCGTTAGGAGTTAGCCTAAACGGAGGAGCTAGGAGTAGGTGACAATTCTTAGCTCTGTGCTTGCCCCCAAGGTCACACCTCTCCCACTTTCTCAAGTGAGGAGACAACTTTCATTAGATTTCTGTTGCTGGTGTGCAATCGGCGGACAACAGGGACTCTTTGGAAAAAGTCGGGACTCTTTGGAAAAAGTCGGGTCTTTTTGAAAAAAGTTGAGACTTGCCATTTTAGCCATTGCGACTTTTTGAAAAATTAAAAAATTGCGATTTTTTCCATTCGGTTTTTCGGCTTAGGGAAAAAATCGCGACTTTTTAAAAAGTCGGCGATTTTTCAGAGAGTTTTTCAACACTGGATCCACGTGAAGGGGATTAACCTGAGCGGCTGCCAAAAGATGAAAAGGAACTCATACAACGTGGAGTCAGCTGTCAAATGAAAACACGGTTCAGTCTAAACTCCACAATTCGGCTGCCAAGGGAAATGCGAGCCAGAATGGTGAAGATACTCTCAGCGGCTGTCAAAAGGAAGAATGGATCCAATTTCCATGATTCTGTTTTGTAATCGTCTGCTAAAGGAAAATCGTCGAGCCCAGGCCTCACGCAACAACAATGATGCTCAAAACACCAGAGAACTGTGCAGCTACCCCCAATGGTTGCTTCAACAAAGAAATCGGCTGCCAAGATGCGTGATATGCTGAAGTGGTGACCTTTGGCGAGTTTTTAACTTTAGATGGCAACTTCGTTGTACCCCGAGCTTTGGTGCTGAGGCAAAGACGCCAATCACATATAGATTTTAGCCGTGCATGAGCATTTTGTGGACCAGTTGGCAGGCACCCAACAAAGGTGGCTCGATCACTGAGTTCGCAAAGTGTTTCTTGAATCTTTGATGGGCTAGACATTGTAAATAGTGGAGGTTCATAAGTCGCTGGCTGTAGGACAGCGCAATGATTCCTCACGCTAACGAGAGCACATCTAGATATGGCTGCTTTACACTGGACAAGCCTCCACGATTCTACATTCAGACAAATGAGAGGAGACACAACACACCGAACGGTGTCCACTGAGAGATGGTGGCATGAGATTATAATTCTCTAAGAGCATCTGCTGCAAATAAGTGTTTATCGCAAGTTGCGACATGATTGATATCTTCTTCATTGATCTTGTCGGTAAACTCTTCTCCAATTGTCCAACACCAAGTAGCCTAGCAGTCCAGAAAACATCTTTTAGTAGCCCTTTGATTAATGGATCCCTGAAACCGGTGATCTCCCACAGCTTTCTCTGCAATGTTTTATACAGACTGGATATTAATATTTGTTCCCAGAACTGGGTCTTCAAATTTTCTGAATATATCCTTTGTCAATGTGGAACGCTGCCTTAAAACCCTTGCGTGCACTATTTGGATTACAACAATAAAGTTTCCTCTTCAATCTGATGCTGCTCTGCAGGAAAAAGAATGGACAACCTGTAGCATACTAGTGACTGTAGGTGAACTCAAACAACCTCCGAAAACACATGCTACCAATCAGGTGGTAACAGAATCAAACCCATAAATTTAGTGATGCGCTCCTCTAGAAAGTCCCCACATGTGTGGTCAAAGATGCTCAGTGTTCTCATCATGGGAATCCTTCAAGGCGTAAGTGTGGAAAACCACTCTCAAACAACTATATTATCTATGATATGGAGTCAAAGTATAACCAGCTGATGTTTTTGTTTGCCAAACTTCAACTATATTTAAAAAGCAACAGGACATCCTCATCAAGAATGAATGGAAGTATAATACGTTCCAAAATTTGCCGACTAGGCAAACAATCTACTCCATAACCTATCTATCATCATCATGAATACATGAAAGGAGGAGTCACACATTTTGCTAGGTCATGGTATGCATTGGTCAAAATGTGGTCAAACATGGGTTGAATAACCACTAGACCAGGTCAAAAACTGTCTAAACATGTACATAAGATGAATGCTCCACTTCGGGTCATTACTTGTGTCATGATAAGATATAATATGAGTGGAATACCATCACAAGTCCTATGGCACTAGCCACATTCATCCCCGACCATTCCAACAATGGGGTCGAAATAGAGGCTAATCATCATAGCAACGAATATCATGTATAATCTATGAAGTGCTCATGCTAGATGAGTAATAGATGACATAACGACATGAATGATGTGTAGAGAACACCAGATATACCCGAAGTGCAAGCTAGAGGATCTCGAACATCATCATATGCTTATAGTCATCTGGGATCAAGGCATTGAATGATCATAACAATCCAGTAAACTCTTCATATAAGTATCTGACCACATATAGGTTTAACCATCATGTTAATTGAGTCAATAATATCATGGAATCATCTTCTTTGACACCTGCATATCATCTTAGATATGAATCAAACACTCGTGCTAACACATAACCTCCTGCTAGATCATTGTGTTAAACTCCAGTAATGATGCATCAATCTACCACTGATATACTGCAACCTCAAGGGGTATATACCAATCATTTTGCACTAGAACACTTTTATCAATGACACTGCACCCCATGCCATTGAGGCAGTGAGTCAGTTGAATTCATTAGGCTAGTGCCAAGAAAAGTGCCAACACATAACCTCCTTCTAGATCATCCTGCTAAACTCTGGTAATGGTGCATCAATCTACCACTGATATACTGCAATCTCAAGGGGTATATACCAATCGTTTTGCACTAGAACACTTTTACCAATGACACTGCACCCGATGCCATTGAGGCAGCGATTCAGTTGAAGCCATTAGGCTAGTGCCAAGAAAGTGCATGCATCCATAACAACCCTTGAGTATCAATAGGATCTAATATAAAACTAATCCATCTGAACTACATCAGTAATAATAGTGACCATGGGAATGACTGCTCATGTAGCATAATGCTGTAACACGAGGTATATTGATTGAAAATATTAGGATGACATAGGGACTGCAAAGAGAGTGCAAATCCTAGTACTTTGCCATTATGGTTTATTTTTTTGTATTTACAATTTCTAGATGCATGATCTCCTAACATGTGCATATACATTGATGCATGTCAAGTATATTAATCTTGGAAATCTTTCAACTTATTATATATAATATCAACAGTAGCTAAGCAAATGAATATATAATATATATGATAGTTATGTTTTGTTTTTCCTTCATTGTGTCTTCTAATGAACATAGTGCCTTTTTCCTAGTTGTTTTTATACTTTGGTTATAGGAAGTGTTCCTCCTTGGAAATGGTGTAAGATTTTTTTAATAACTTAATTAGTGGCTTGTTATAGGTGCAACAGGTATCAAATGCATCAATGTACAAGGTGGTTCTACTCTCTGTATTGGTGGACAAGAGTTTCAAGTTATTTTTGCGCCTGTAATGAAGTTCTGCTTTTATCTTTCTCTATTGTTGGTGTGCATTTATTTGTGAAAGCGTTTATCAATGAGCATAAATTTTTGTGATATAACCAACATAGATCCATCTTAACTGTGGATTGATTATGAACCAAGAGGGATCAGGAGAAACTCAGAAACACTTTTCTTGGTGCTGAAGAGAATCTGGTTAAGATGGATCTTTGCTGGCTTATTATTATTATTATTAATTTTCTTTATATTTTTACATTATTGACCTCAATTTTTCTTTTACTCTAATGTATTAACGTTATGAACTCATGTTACATCACACATCTCATCCATACTGCACTGTAGAATGCACTTTGCTTCTCTCAATGCAATTGTTTATTGATGGTGTTTATTTGGTGTACAATTTACTCTTTGCGTTGCTCCATTATGGTTAATCTGGTTCCTTCCATTACAAGTTTAAGTGTTGATTTAAGTCAATTTGTGTATTACACTTAAGCCCACATTTTGTTGTTGGTGCGTACATACAAATTCATTTGCGTTACTTCAATTTGTATCAAAGTAACACAAAAAGTAGGCAATGTTGTAAAAGTCTCATCTGATAATATTTGTGTTCTTTGCACTCCTTGTACATCCATCAGTGTTTATTGACGCTTATTGATAATTATAGATTGTTATGATTTATTGTGATTGAACCATGCACTTGTTAAGTTCTTGGGAATTTGTGTTGGATTTATGAACTTCATCATGGTATTAGTACATAGGTGGTGTAAAAATTCCAGTTCCTTTACAATTAATTCAAATTACGAAATTTCACCTGAACCTTGAGGTTTCCCTTATCTACCTCCAGTGAACTGTCAGTGTTAGGGCTGAATCTGAAATATTAATTTACAACAGCAGATACTTCACTTCTTTTCTACACAATTCACAAGGCGGCCCAAGAAAATAAATCCAAATCAAGTGTACTTCAATGCAGAAATGTTTCAACCCTTGGGGCACACTTCCCAAGGAAATTACATATCTGGAATTGATTTATTACAGCAGATTATTATGGTAGTAAATCTGCCCCTTTACTTGTGATAAATCACTTAACAAGTTCTGCTCAATGTTATTCCATATCGGCATGCATAATCAACACTAGAATCCACTCAAGGATGAAGATAACATCAGTTTAAATTCAAATCTACACATACACAAAGTTTGGACGACCGGAACACTTTATATATAGATTAAGGATGTGTTATCACGGATCTTGTAGTTTCCCCTAAAGAGTGATCCTGTACAGGATGGCAGAGGGGACAGGCAACCAAATCTATGACTTACGGAAATCCTAACCCCCAAAAGATGGATGGTTGTCATGCTGGCTAAGACTTCCTTAGCTTTATGTCATTAGAGAAGCCCAAGTGACAATGGGGGAGACCCATATCTATCTTGAAATGAAAGACTGAAAGCAAATCACCAGATCAAACTCCTAATAGAGAATACGTAAGGTGAGTGCTTGAAACCCTAGATTCAAGGAATAAGCCACAAATTAAGGATACTTGAGTAGAGGTGGTTAGCTACTTTGGTAATGTTACTCAAGTTAAACAATCAGGTGGCTTGTGGAGATTTGGATCAGATCTAGGATTTAGTGTGCTGGTTCAAATGATTAAGCCTAGACCCTAGGGGGATTTAAGCAAATAATTGAGAAATTCCCAGTACAAGGTTGATGTAGATGAATAAGATATCCCACACACTGACTTGGATGAAGGATTCAACAAATGAAAAGATCCAAGTAAAACCAGAACAAAAACACTGAGAAACTGACTATCAGACCAAAGGGGGGCACTACCTTCCTAAGTGACCAGTGCCTAGAGACGGGTAATGGAGTCCAATGCCGATTCCGAGGAAAGATAAAGGGTTTTGAGGGATGGCTGACAAAACCCAAATCGCCAAATTTGCAGATTCCCAGTGCAAATCCATCTGGTGAGTTTTCCTATTTTTAAAGAGGGTTTTCTCAGTGAAAGCAATGATGGGAAATGCATGAGAAAATCAAAAGGTGGAGAACTTACCTGAGAAACGTACCTAAATCATTGCTGATGACATACTGGATGATGAAGAATGTCGTTTTTCTGATTAAATGAGTGTTCCGAACGAGATCTTGATAGATTTCAGCTCCTTTTGATTTTCTCATGCATTTCCCATCATTGCTGATGACATACTGGATGATGAAGAATGCCGTTTTTTTGATTAAATGAGTGTTCTGAACGAGATCTTGATAGATTTCAGCTCTTGGCAGTGACCCTAGTGCCCCCTTCAACCTGTCAAGCCAAAGAAAATCAATTGATAAGACAATTCAACAGGATCTACAGTATAAAGAAAGTACGGGAAATGAAAAATCATCAAGAAAGAATCATTCCCTGAAACACAACACCCGAGTGTCGAAACAAAGTGAGTTCCCTCACTAGTGAGCCTTCCTCAAGCGTGCCTCCTTCAGCCTGCAGATGGATGGGTACAAGAAAAATACAAGATCTATCCTGGAACAAACTCAATATAGAAAAATAATAATGCTAGTCATCAAATCATTAAATCATCAACAATACTCCAGTGTGTAATCCCATACAAATCTCTTTATTCAATATTCCGGTGCCAAAGCTCATGCTTTACAATGGGGGATCACCTCTCCTAAATAGTTTGAGAGTGTGTCCACATTTCAACAACTATCATCCGACGGTTGAGATTAAGACATCATCAATGGTGGAGATCAAAAAATACAAAGATTATCACATGGATCAAAGTGACCACATCAAAAGGGGGGCACACTTTGCTCAAGGACGCCTTCCTAAGGTGAAAATTGTTGAAAAACTGAGATTTACTGTTTGCTGGTTTAAATGAACAATTTGTGTTTTTCACTTCAGCCGGTTTTGCATAGGCATGAAGTTACTTAAAATTTTGCCGAACTATTTTAAACACACAGTAAAAATTACTTAACAGGCTGAAAACAAATGCATGCACACCATAAAAATTTACTCAGAGATTTTTGGCTAATCAGCCCTGGAAAAACCCCCACGGGGAAAACCAATCAGAGAGGAGAGATTTTAATTATTTCTTCAGCAATGTACAGGACAGAAAAAAATAGTGGAAAATACAACTTATCTCCACCGGCAAACTTCTTCACAAAGTCTGGAAAAATAATGCTCAGCAAAACAGCCAACACCCTTTTTCGTTTTCTGTGCCAAACCAGCAGTATCAGACCGTACTGTTTCTTGGGAATCGAGCCACAGTCCGTACAGCACCAGCAGGCCGTACACTCCCTCGATTTCTGTGCAATTTATCAGCAGACCGTACAGCATTAACTCAGCCGTACCTTCCTCGAATTCTGTGCAAGAAATAAATGCACAGTACAGCAGGAAAACCAGACCGTACACTCCTCGAAATTCGTGCAGAAATTTAATGCACTGTACAGTAGACCGTACAGGCCGTACTCCTCGATTTTCGTGCCAATAAATGAAGCAGCCGTACAGCAGAAAAATACACAGGCCGTACTCTTTCTTGGGAACCGTGCCAGCAAAATAATAAAGCAGTCTCGACCTCCTTGCTCACTGAAATCTCTTCAGCAGTCAAACTTGGAAAATCGTGCCCTCTTCAAGCAAACTCGACCTCTCTCCTTCAGCTCTTCTCTTTTCCTGAAAAATGAACAAGTGAAGTGCCCTTTTGCCTCCCTCATGCTTTTTGTTTACCCTAAGTGAGTTTCTTAATCCAATGGTGGAGAAAGAATCAAATCAATGGACGAGATTGATTGAGAGTGAAAATCCCTTTTATTTATTTCTCATAAATAAAATCACTCACCCACTTAAATTTATCAAAAAGTGACTTTATAGTCATAAAGTCTCATTAAGTGACATTTAATGTGAGGGTCACCTTTTTCCCTCTTAAAGTGACTTTAGGCAAAAATTAAAGTCACCTAGGGAACATCTGCCTAGGTACAAAAATCAACAAAAATCACAATATAACATAAGATGTGACATGATAATACATCAAAGGGGGTCACTAGACCTCTTTACTTGATAAACTGACAAGACCTCTTTACCATCAGGCATTGAAAAAGATTTCTAGGTTTGTTCATGGTCATACTCTCCCGGGAGCAGTTGATGAAATTGGATTACTGTGTTCTGCTACATTATATTCTAATCCGGAAGAGGCATCATTATCTCCATCTTTGGAAGCATCTGTAGTGTACCAATTGAATGTTATTTCTGTTGCCATCAACTTTTGGGGAACACATATTCTTCAGTACAAAGAAGCTATTTTGGCTGCTTTTGATGCACCATCTTGGAAGGTGAACGAGGCTGGAAACCATCTTTTGAGGTCACTTATTGGAAGCCTAGTTCTTTACTGCCCATTGGACCAGTGTAAGTGCTATTCTCGTTATCCTGGCATTGATGGGCTAGAGAAATGGATTAGCACAAAGGAAAATCATAAGGAAGAAGTTTCAGTGGGCCCTAAATGGCATATTCCAAATAAAGATGAGATAGCATTTGCGAATGGGCTCCTGGACCTGAATCTGAGATCAGCTTTGGACAAGCTTAAGCAAGTCTGTCAATCACAGCATCCTTCAGATATGAAAAGCAGCTCCTGAGAGTCATTCTTTTGCAAATTTGATGCATCACTTCAAGGTGCTCGGTCTTGTTGACTTGATTTTCACCCACAACAAAGAGATGATGTGCCTGAAAAATTTAATGTTGATAATCCAGTTGGCAGTGATATGGAAATGTTAATCTCATCCAAGAGGAAGAGAGGCATATCAAGCAAGTACACAGATGATTTCATAAGGTTTGGGTTATGTCATTCTCAGTCAGGACGTTCAACAAGGTTCGAACAAAAGATCAGTTCTTAGAGGTGGCAGGCCCCAAGGTTTTACCATGCTAAAAGATGAAGGAGAACCATCTGGTCTCAATGGAGCAGAATTTAAGCCTTCGGAATTATCGTCCAGTCCAAAGTCAGAACTAAGTAAAATATCAACCGAGACAAATGTATAGCCTTGGTTCCTTGTTGCTGTAACCTCTGCATAAATCGGGCCACAACTTATGAAGTGTCTGCCTGGAAACTCTAAGGACAAGTCAATTTATTTCAGGGTCGGTTTCATTTTCATTATTGCCAGCTGCCCGAAATGTCTTCGCGTGGAGTTTGCTATGGCATATCTACCGTTTTCTCCACATATCAATTTGTTTTGATCAGTGGTAGTTGCCTCGGATTTTCTATCTCAAGTTAAAGTTGACCTTTTTGGTCATCTTTGGTGATGTGGCAGCAGAAAACTATCCGTCAGGAAGACAACCAGACTGATAAAAAGGTACCCTATGGTATTTGGAGTTAACCGAAGCTTTTTTCTTGTGGTCATTTAATTAAACTTTGAGATGACGTTTATGGCATGCTTGGCTCCTTTTTCCTTAGTCTGAGCTTGGTGTACCTTTACTAAAGATGGCAGACCCACGATTTCTCTGCTAGATATGGTGACATTTCTTTGGCTGTATAAAAGATCTGTGATCTATGATCGATGGTAGCTTCAAGTCATGAAAACTCTGGAGCGGTGCTGACAGCAATTAAAGGTTTGATCCCAAAATCGTGGATATTGAACCCACACTGAATTTGCAACCGACTAGAGAGAAAATCACGGAGCAGTTCACTTTTAGATCGGTCTCCGCAATCTATTTGCCAGCCGCTCGGGGGTTTTCTAGAACATCTGTCAGTGATGTTAATTCACGGTTGGCAGGTATCTGATTGGAGAGCTAAATTCTTTGTGGCAGTCGAATTGAAGGCTACCTGTCTCCACGCTCCTCTGGCAGCCGATTCCTTGAACTGAAACTGTCAATTCTAGTGTCTACCCATGCTTGCAGCCGAGTCTCATCTCTCTTCATTACAAAGAAAAAAGTGGCAGTTTGCATTGGAAATTTTTCGGCTGACTGTCCACCTTTTTCCCACATAGCAATTGTTTTGACGTGGGCAGCTAGAAGTTATTTTTTTTAGATTTTTATTTTTATTTTTTTAATCATTTAGCCAAAGTATAAGTTAGAGTAAAGGACTACTTTAAATAATATGGTAGTTAAGTAAAGGTTGATTGAGAGAATAGTGGATCTATGATCCCAAATCACCTTTATTTTATTTTATTATTATTTTTGTATTTTTGAAAAGAAAAGGTCTTTTTGGCCTATAGAGAGGATGCCTCTTCAATTTGTAAGGTGGAAAATTTGGGCTGGGAGGATTTTTCCCCAGAGCTAATAAAGAAAAATATCATGTTGAGTTTTTGGGATATGTTGGGTTTCTTTGTCGTAGCTTCGGGTTTTCATAAGTTATAGACCAAGCCAGCATAGGGGGTTATAATCTAGCACATTGGGCAAGCATTTGTGGCTGCCAAGTTGTTTGTTGCCGTTAGGTTCTCAGAGGTTTGGGAGTAATGAAAAGTAGTCAGTTATACTTCCAATCTTCCGGCGTCTGGTTATGGAACGGACCAGCTTAGTCTCACTTCCGCGAAACACAAAGCTCTTCTGAGTCCCCTTCTGACTCCATTTACCCTTCTGGTACCGGCACTAGCCTTCCCTCAAGGACTGATCCTCCCTTCCCTTCCTGCCCATCAATCCGAATCATTTTCCTTTTTTGTGATCTATGTTTCTCTAAGGTAGCCTCTTCAAATCACCTTGCCTTCAGCCGCACTTGCCTTAGCGATCCGAACTTAGAGAAACCCCCCTAGAGCTGGAGAAGAGCCAGCCTGAAGCGAGGAGAGAGAAGGTGTGGTGACATTGGCCTCTCTCTCTCTCGAGAAGTTGTCGCCAGGCCGGCGCACCCGCGGTTTGGGCTTTCAGCACCCGCGTGCCAGTTTCAGGCGACAACAACTGCAATTGATGAAGAATTGTCTGGGGAGCTAAACCACACCATCTGACAAATTTCCAAGCCATTTCCTTGACCCAATTGGCCAAATCGATTTTCTAACTGAATTTCCTAGTTCAATTTTTGGTGGTACATCCTTTGAAACTGATAAAAGTTATCATAACTCTGTCCAAGTTGATAACTGGGGAAAACTGACTGCACTGGATGATTCGGAGACACAGAAGAATGGTATAAGTTATTGCTCATACCCCTTGGAACACTGCAATGCTCTAGGAGAACCAAAACTACTGCCATCTGTAATAAAATTTGATCATTTGGCCAATAATAAAGTGATAATAATCACTGATTAAGAGATCCGGGGCTGAATTCTCAAAACTGAAACCACAGTATTGGTCCTGGGCATGTCTGGAATAAATATAGGCTATGTCGTTTTTTGAGTCACTGCCTTGAGAACCGTGTTTGACTTGGTTAACTGGGTTGACCAGGTCAAAGTACCCAAACTGGAGGTGAGATACGGTACCAATATGATCGTGCATGCAGCAAAGGTAAGAAATGCTCCCATGGTGTATATCAAAACCAAACTTAAATCATGTTATTCATAATCATGGTGACAATAATAATACTACCAAGTAAGATATACTTGTGCTTCTGAAAAATCCCAGAATCTTTTAGAAGTATGGTTGTTCATGCTGTACTTACAATGCTTAAACGGTGTGCTAATGCTGGGTGAGGATGGAAAACAAGGCTAGGTAAAGGGGAATGACTTCTGACTGACTTTGACTATGTGATTTCTCAAAATAATAACCAATACACTCAACCAAAGTGACATATACATGACAGATAGCAATAGGGGATGGTGGTGTCTCACAAGGGGATAAATTACTTAGGTTTGCTTCCCTCAAACTCTAGAAAGTTTTCCTTTGCACTAATTTGCAATATAGATCAATCTTCAAAGGCAGGTGCCCTGGAAGCCTTTTGGGCTCCAGTATTGACAAAGTCATAGCCTTTGTAGGCTATTCTCACCCTGTTGCCCTGTGGGGGCAAATGAGCCGAACACTATACAAAGATTGAGTGCTCAACCCCTTGTCCACTGACTACCTTTTAAACATTTATTCTTAGCATCATTTAGATATACCTTTTTTTTCAGTAACTTTTTTTTTCACATCAGATAGTAGCCAGCCTAGAAGAGCAGGTGCCCTGGAAATCCTTCTGGGCTCCAGTAAATGACTAAGGCCTAGCTTCGCTGCCAGCGAGCAGTCC
This sequence comes from Pseudotsuga menziesii, assembly GCA_001517045.1. NCBI lineage: Eukaryota > Viridiplantae > Streptophyta > Pinopsida > Pinales > Pinaceae > Pseudotsuga > Pseudotsuga menziesii. The sequence goes on along the minus strand of LPNX010583643.1, from coordinate 515,951 downwards.
ATAGCCTCGACATGTTTGCCTCTCCTTGCTACCCCCATGGAGGGCAGATGAGCCTTACATTATACAAAGAATGAGTGCTCAACCCCTTGGCCACTGACTACCTTTTAAACATTTATTCTTAGCATCATTTAGATATAGCTTTTATGCGTTCCTATGCTTTAGTGTTTAGCAACACTGTTTGGTGGAGGACTTGTTTTGAGAACTAAAGGAGAACTTCTCGGTGAACCCAACCACACTGGCCAAGCCTCATATTTCATAGCCAAAGACACAAAACAACATGGAGTCTATCATGTACAGGAGTTGTTGTCCGCTGATTGCACACCAGCAGCAGAAACTTTCCGAAAGCTGTGTTCTCACTTAGGAAAGTGGGAGAGGTGTGACCTTGGGGGCAAGCACAGACCTAGGTACTGTCACCTACTCCTAGCTCCTCTGTTTAGGCTAACTCCTAACGAAGCCAAGGGGGGTAGTCCCTACAAAAGAGTTTTTATGGCTCTTAAGTTAAAGTGTTTTTAATGGTTATGGATGCGGATGGGTGTTGTTTAGGAGTTATTGTGATTAGAAATGATTAAAATTATGAATTTCAGGCACAAGAAAAAAAACAATCCACGTTGCTGTACTGGATTAAAAGATGAACAATATATCAAGACTTTATAAGATAAAGATGCATTCATAGATAAAGATTTAAATAAGCTAAAGACAAGTGATCTAGATGTAACAATCACGCATAGATTAATAGACCGGTGCCTTTATGGAGTCAAAGCTCTGCAATGCCTTAAGAAATAAAACCAAGTCTTGAAATAAAGCTAGTGGATGTAACTTTGTGCAAGTGCTCTTGGTATATTTTAAGTGTTTTAAATGATCTTGCTTATGGTTTCAATGAAAGGTTTTCAATAGCCGAGAAAATGTTCCAAGTTAATCCATTGGAGACATGACGGCCCGCCCAGTATCCTAGGCTGGTATCGCAAAGATTGACCAACTAGCCAGGAAGCTTAGACAGCGGGGAGTTCCGGTGCCTCTACTAAGAAAAAATTATGAAATTTTCTACAACGCCGATGCGTTGGTTATGGGGTTAAGTTTTATTATGTTTTTCTTTGCGAACTTAGCTAGTCCGTTCACCGTTTTGAGTACGAGCCCAACCCAAAAGTCGACAGAGCATACTAGGTGAAGGATAATCAACGAAGTAAATTAATTATGAGAATGTGGGTTGCAAATTTTATTAAGTGAATTAATTAAAAGTCTCCGATAGAGAGCGCTCTTGACCTTGTCTTATGACAGAGGTTCAAGAGACTTAGTTAAACTAAATGCCTAATGCAAGGAAAATGCAAATCTAACTATGCTCTCCGATAGAGAGTGCTCTTGACTTGGGTTATGGCAAGTTCAAGAGACTTTAGTAATTAATTGATTAAACTTACGAAAAATTAAAAGAGCTAATCTACTCAAGAGTCTCTTTCAGGTTTTTAGGCCCTAATCAGGAGAGCATGGGGGTAAGTAAACAAAATAAAATATAACAAAAGAGAAGCAACTCTCCGACAGAGAGCACTCTTGATCCACAAAGTGAGATTCAAGAGATTTTGGTATTTTTTAGGTTTTGCAATATTATATCAAAAAAAGGTAAATAAAACTTTGAATTTAACTTAAGCAATAAAACAGGAAACTTTTTATCTTTTCTATTTTATGAAAGATGAACTCTTCAGAAATAAACTATCTAACTTAAATGAAATGCAAAATTCTAACAATTTGAAACTATTCTATCCTATTCTACTTTTAGCAAATTATGAAACAAAACATGAAAATAAGGAGACGATACAAGATTCCCCCAAATGGGGGAAGAGGGGTGTGGGAGCCGTGATCCCACTTGCTCTTTATTGATTTGTTTACAATACTTGAAGTTTGGAATCCTTTTGTGGTCTTGAGAATGTCTTCAAGGCAACCTGGAGAATGGGGATGAAGAAAGGGGAAAAAGGAGTGCTTCTTGGAGCTTGTATCTTTAATTTTTTGCTAGCATTTCCGCTTAACCTGTCATGAAAAGAGAAAAACCAGCGAGCTATTTTCCTATAAAATGATAGATTAGACAATACAATACACTAAAAATTACACTTAGTACTTAAGCAAAGATAGGAATTTTTGTGCTACTTCAAGTTCTAACTAGATCTAAGTAAAATACAAGAATTTGACACTTCCTAGATCTAGAAATGAGAGCAAGTAAGATGCAAACGATTAGCCTTATGGATCAGATTTTTACTTGCAAACATAAAGTGGAGAAATTGAAATTTTTTAATTTTAGGGTGAATAAAGAAGATACAACCACTTGGATCTTGAATCCTTGAAACCACTTTGGATCCCAAATAGCATGCAGCTGCTAGAAACGTATGCTTGGCTCCAAGAAAAGGAGATGCAACTTAACTCAATCTTTTACTTGGTACAGTGAAGTGATCTGCAGACAAAGACTTATACACTTGCCAAAACGGGGATTAAATCATGTATTATTTACTAAATGAAATCACAAAAGCATGAAGTATAACTGAATAAAACAATGCTCTTTAAGATTTTTGAAAGTAAATGGAATAAATAGGTAACTTGAAAGCTACAAATACCTATTCTTACGTGCTTTTATAAGTCCTCTAAAGCATGTATTAATACCCACAAGTTAGCAAAAGCAAAGAAATTGAAATAATATCACCTCATTAACCGGAACATATGCATCCAAGATCTACACAGTATGAGCTTCCAAAGCCTTTCTTTATTAAAATAGGTTGCATGAGAGCAACAAGCATTACAATATTTCACTAGAGGTTCTCTACATCAATCATCCACCATGATAGAGCTGAAAGAGAGCAAGCTAAAACCCTAAAACCAAAAACCCAAACCTAACCGGCTCGGCACATAACTGAGAGCCCAAACCTAAAAATAAGTGGGTGTGAGTGAGGGGTGGCCTCCACCTAGGCAAGGCACCCCCACTCCAACCCTGAACTCTAAAAACCAACCAATGCTAAGCTCACACGTGTGAATACGCCTCCTTGAGGAGAGAGGGGCGTGATCTCGAAGATGAAGGCGTGAGCTTGAAGGAAGAGGTAGGCGTGAAGGTTTGGAGGAGCCAATACCTAGAGATCATCAATACATGCCTCAGTTCAACCTCAATCAAAACACCAAGCCAATGAGCAAGCTCCAACTCACCCAAGCGTGGTCATCACTGAAGGAGGCAAATTGGCCAAGTGGATGAGGACTCAATGCTCACTGAATGCTGACTGAAGCCGAGTTCTGTTAACTCCAATCATCATTAATGCCCGATGCCATGTCATTCTGCATTTCATTTCGCTGAATTTGGATTAATTTGGAGAGATTTGGATTTTCTCCAAAATAATCATTTTTATTATTTCATCAATATTTTCCCCAAAACTGACTATTTTGAGAAAATATGAGTTATGTGGTTGAATGATGATATGAAACTTGGAGCTAGCTGGCTAATCATGATTGATTTTTGGCTTAAGGTTAGAGCCTTCAATCACTAAATTCGGGTTTTGGATGATTGACTTATTACAAATTGAATTTTTCCATTTAAATTATGGAAAAATTTAATTAAAAATTTAGGAAAAATTAAAAAATTAAAAAATAAAAATTTGACGTGTCCGGTAAATTTTTTTCAGAATTTTTTCTGAGGGTCCTAGTGACTTAGGACATGACCATAGTCTATTCTAATAATGTCTGGTAGGTTTATACATACTCAGTTGGGCTCTAATAACCCTCCAAGGCCCACAATTCAAAATCGGGTATTCCAGCTTTGGAGGAAGCGGGAGAAAACCTTGTCAATTATACTCGGCTATAGGCAAAGCATAATTGTCAAGGGCAAAAAACTCCCTGGAATACCTTAGTTGACATTCTACGTCTTAGGAGACCGAATCACTCTGTTGCCCACCTATTTCGACTAGGTGGCAACTCCATGTACATTAGGATGTACATTATTATACCTTAGAAAAATCTGAGGATTTTTCACTTTTGCAGGGCTATTGCCCCTTTGTAAAACGAAATGTCCGCTCCCCTGCGTGGGAAAATTAATGTAATTTTATGTGCTAGTATGGGTCATATGATATGGATGCCACACCATGGAACGGGTTGTTAGGGAAGTCCCCTCATCGAGTGTTTTTCCCTTTCCAATTGACCTTGTTGAACAAACGAGTTTAATCGGTTTGGTTTTCACTCAAAATCCTCCAAAGTGGTGACGGGCGTTCTACCAGTCAATTCCATGAGGTGGCTAAGGCTTTAAAGTGTGATTCATGACCATGCTAGGCATTTGTTTAGAGTCTTGCGGAGTTTCGTTATGTTGTTGTACCTTTATTAATTTTTCCTAGTTAATTAATTTCACCCCATGGTGATTAATTAACTCAGTTTTTGATGTAATAATGTAATGGATCAAGCATGGCATTTTGTAATAGGGGCTATGAATGCAAAGATGAATTGCTATGAAACCCCCTAAGCCACTGCTTCGAGTCCCATATCATTCTGATGAGTGGTTGAGGAGATAGACCATTTTTGTCTAAGCAAGGTCTATTTTTCCTAGGGAATTAATTAAATTCCCTAAGTCAAAATTCACATTTCTTGATTTTGAAGTAAAAAATCAAGAAATGCCATGGTAAGTTGGTATGGGTGTTTCTAAGCCTAGGAGAACTTACTCCAAAGTTTTTTACCCCCCATGGCCTAGATATTAAATTTTCAATTTTTTTTTAATTTTTCCTAAGTCAATTCTAGGAAGATTTAAAAATTTAATTGAAATATTTTTATCTAAGGTGAATTTAAATTTAACCTATGTCTAAAGGTTAAATAATTTATTATTGGAGCTAGGTCTAAAGCCTAGCTAAAAGTCTAAGCCTAAACTTTAATGGGTGGACAAATCACCATATTTGATGGGGCGCTACACTATACTAAGTGGGAGCGCTAGCTACAAAAATGGACACTATACTAAATGGAGGCGTTACCATATAGAAGGCCCACGCTAAAATAAAACTAAGGCTCTAAAGTATTAAAGGGCCCACGTTATAATGTGAAGGCTCCACCAAAGTGTAGAGGTCGCCAACCACATAGTGGAGGGCGCACTAATAAAGAAGGGCCCACGTCTTACAAAAGTCAAAGCCAAAGTTAATGGAGGCGCTATCAAAAAAGGCCCACGTTTCTACCATTTTAGAGGAGCGCTATATGAAGAAGGGCGCATGCTAAATAGAGGGGACCCACGCTAGTTTGAAGGCAGCGCTAGTGTAAAGGAATGGGCCCACTCTAAATTTGTTGGAGCACTAGTATAAAGAGCGCTAGCCATTATTTAGTAGGGGCATTACTTCATAGTAGATGGGCGCTAGTTTAAAGGCGCCACCAAATTTGGTGAGGCGCTAACCATTGAAAGGGCCCACGCTAATATTGAAAAAGGACCCACGTTTTATATGAGGCCGCCATACTTGGTGGAAAGGGCGCCATATTTTAAGGGAGATGCTACTATAATGGGCGCCATTGTATTTTAGTAGAGCGCTAACCAAGTTTAGAGCGCTAGCTACTTTAGTAAGGCCGCTATCATGTAAACCCACGTTTTACACTATAATGGAAGT
>LPNX010583643.1:374006-508703 GCA_001517045.1 Pseudotsuga menziesii | reverse complement strand
GTGACAGTGGTCCCCAGCTCTCGCTTGCCCCCAAGGACACACATAGCAGGTTGTGACTTTCCTGCGTCTTAAAGTGTGAATTAGGCGGCAACACACTCAAAACACCCTACTAGCACATTTTATTACAAACCCCGCGGGGCCATGGTCATAATTATTCAAAACAAAAACCGACTAGCCAAAACTGGCTAGGCACAAAGGCGGATCCTCTGATACACTGGAAACAAACATTTATCATGTTTGTCAACTAGCGGCTCCTCAGCTAATCCAACTATGGTACAAAAAAGTTGGCAACAAGGGTCAAGATCTTCAATCTCACAAGTCTTAATTAGACTAAGACATGGGATGAAATTCAACAATGGATGAATTGGATGTACGAGGACAAATGACACATGGAGGCAACAAAGCACTATGGTTTACTATTTGTACAAGCATGATATAAGCAACAGTCTTCAACATCAAATCCTTTGATTAGTCTCAGCACAAGTTCAAAAATAAGCATAGGTCACCATAATCATCCTAACAAGGCAAGCATAGGTGTTTGATATACATCGTAGAGTATAATCAAACTATAGAAGCATATACCTGATCTCACCACATATACATGTATCCAACTAATAGGTCCCCTCTGTAACTGTGTGTACCATATCTGATCTGCTACTCTGCTCAAATGAACTAGGTCATCACTGAAATCATCTCAATTGACTAATGAATCTCAGTTTTGGCAAGGAAACTCTGCTAAACAAGGCTCTGAAATGGCTGAGGCTATAATGATCCATGCTAAAACCCCATGTGAAAAATAGCTCAAAAAAGAATTAAGAGATAAGTCTATATGCTGCATCATGGTAGCCCAATTGCAAATGTATATGTGATAACAGGATGAAATACAAATACATACCACAACTTAGTACAAGCTGTTACAAGTCAAGCTCTCGAAACCATAGCTAGGGAAACAATAAGAAAATCCTAGTTACCAACTAGCTTGGAATCATTCCCAATTGTTATCCACGTAAGTTGCACTTAGTTAGATTTCTAGTGAGCCGCTAAAGTTGTGAACAAGTCCCTTGTTCATTATCAGTGCTCAGAAGTTCAAAAGACCTTTCAGGGCCAATTTTGGCCCCTTTTTTTGAATTTTTGCATGTTCATACCCTGCAGAGAAATTGTAATAAGTTGATGTAGCATGATTACTTTTTGTAAAAGGCTTAGCCAACTTAGATTTAGCTATCAATGCGGTACTCTAGAGTGTTTTTTCCTTGTTAATTATATGTTGCTTGTCAACGACATATAATTTCCGAGTTTTTCACTCAAATCTCCAAAACCAGAGTATTCGCTTTAATGGTTAGGCCTTAGGAGGTTATTAAAGTCTATGTGTCTATGCATATTACCATACTAGTGTTATTACATATACATTTGCAGCCAGGGTTCCATGATTTAGCATGCAAACTTGTCTCTTTTTCTATTCCGGGCTACTTTTTACATGGGGTATCAGCATGGATCTTTACAGCTTCATTTCATTTCAAAGCCTTGTTCATTAGATTTTCCTTGCCAGGACTGAGATTCAGGAGTCCATTGAGATGCTTTTGGTGATCATCTAGTTCATTGTAGCAGAGCAGCATATCAGAGTTGGTGCATACAGTTATAGAGGGGCTTATCAGTTGGAGACAGGTATATTTGGTGAGATCAGGTATACACTTCCTTGGTTTGATTTTGCTCTGTGATGTTTGTCAGATACTTGTGCTTATCATGTTAGGATGATTATGGTGACCTATGCTTATATCTATTGTTGCTTCAACTTGTGTTATGACTAATCAAAGAATTTGATGTGAAGACTGTTGCTCATGCCATGCTCGTACAAATTATAAACCTTGGTCTTTGTCGCTACTGGAGCCCAGAAGGCTTCCAGAGCAATTGCCTTTGAAGGTTGACCTATGTTGCAAATAAAATGCAAAGGAAAACTTGTTAGAGTCCGAGGGAAACATATCCAAGTACTTTATCCATTTGTGAGACACCTCCATCCCCTATTGCTATCTGTCATACATATGTCACCTTGGTAAAGTGTATTATGCAACATTCGGATAGATCACCTTCAATAGTTTACAGTCATCAAACGCCCTGATTATTTTATATTGGCTCAACCAGTGAGGAAAGCCCCCTAGGGGGCGCCCCCTCTCATGGCTAATGATGTATTTCATGATTATATCATATGATTTAAAGTTCTAAAGGGGCCTAGGGTGAATTAAGCCCCTAAGTGACCCCTTCTCATGTATTAATATGTCATACTTTATGTTTTATTGTGATTGACTTTGGAGAGGCGTCCTTGAGTAAAGTGCGCCCCCATGTTGACTTGGTTACTTGATCCATGTATTGATCTTGATATTTTTGATCTTTACCTTCGAAGATGTTTTAATCAATGTTGAAAAAGTCGGCCTCGACAAAAAGTCGACAAGGGTCCCGAATACAACTTCTCGGCAACGTCAGCGAAAAAATCGGGAAAAATCAACAAAAGTTGGCAAACATTAAAAAATAGAAAATACATTCATTTTTTGTAGAATTTTAAACATATAAAGCAACAATAACATCAGAAAAACATATTGGAACATAAATATGAAGAAAGCACTGATATATATCGTCATCATGTAGTCATGCTAAATATAAAACAATACATCAAAGTCGATACTGGAAGTCTGAAACATCATAGTTGTCCAATCAAGGACTCAAAAGTGTATAAAGTTTAAACAATACAAAATGACATCACATATATAAATGTATCTGAGGAAAACTAGCATTTAGCTATCTAATATCAATGCCCTCTTCCCCTTTTACGGGAAAATATCATGGGTCTTTTGTTAGGCCTACCCGTAGCACTAGAAGTAGCAGTAGAAGGCCCTGGCCCTGCATCTAATACTAGACGCTGGGTGATGGATGGAGGACTACATGTATCAAGCGGTGCAGAAGGTGGTGGCGATGCTAGCACATCACCCTCCATGGTGCCTCCAACCACCTCCTCCTCCTCCTCCTCTTCTTCCTCCTCCTCCTCCTCCTCAACTTGCCCCTCCTCTTGCCCCTCCTCTAGCCATGCAGGTGACTTCTCCATGATAGGAGTCTCAATCTCCACCCTCCACTTAGACAATATATCAATATTGTTCAAGGAGATGGCATTTGCATCTGGTTCTTTCTGTATCTGTGCCATCCACAAGCGGAGGTTGTAATGGACATACACCAAGTCATTAAGACGTGTGAACTCCAACCTGTAAGAGGGTAATAAAAAAAAATTATGAGTCTAGAGGGTAATAAATTAATAAATTATAATATCTTAGAGGATAATAGATTCATAAATTGCATTAAACATTTAAATGCAATTGCTTTGTTGAAATTCTAAGTTCTAAGTTTCTAACTTTCTACGTCTCTTTGCATGTATTTTTTCAAATACACTCCAATTCCGCTCACATCCCGAAGATGTACAGGTTTGGCTAAGGATTCTGATGGCAAACTTCCGTAAATTTGGTGTCCTCACACCATAGGTTTGCCACCAAGTGGCTACACCAAACAAGAAATAAATATAAATAAATCATAATTCATCTTTCAAATAAAGTTGAAAACTTAAAACGGTCTAATAAGTTAATAACTTACCTGGCATGAATTCGGTCCTGTCACTAATAGCATCAACAAAGCTAAATACTCTAGTACCATCCCGATACACCTCTATCTCACGATTGACTACATTGCGAGTGTCATAATCAGGTATCATCCTCTGAATACAAGTGAGAAGCCCCTCCAAAACCTCACCATCAAAATCAAAATTGCATTTGTAGGAAAATGCTGGGTCGAGGAAGAGTCTTGTTGCATGAATGGGTCGATGAAGCATCCCAGTCCATTGAGTATCAATCAACTCCCATAACAACATGTGCCTGCTATGCCCTGGGGTACCCTTTACCACATAGAAATTTCGAATGGTCTCTTTGGCCCTATCCATGGCCTCATACAAATAGCCCATTGTGGGCTTATCACCATCAACAAGTCTCAGAACCCTTACTAAAGGTTCATTAACCAAGCACACTTCCTCCATTCCTTCCAAGAAGGCGTCAGTGTACACCAGCTTGGCAATGATTTTCCCATCCTCTCTCCTGCTGTAAGCATAGTCATGCCACTCATCACAAACAAACATTTGCTTCAACTCAAACTGACATTGAAGCAAAAACTGAAGAGTAATAAATGTGGTGTCAAAACGAGTGATTGCAGGACACTTCAACTCCTTGTTTTTGGTGTGCCTCCTCATGAGACTAAGAACAAAACCATGGTTGTAAATGAACTTGGGGATGGCCCTAGCTTCATCAATCACCACCTTGATAAAGGGAAATTTTTCCATATCCTCCAACATCAAATCAATGCATTGAGTTGCGCATGGAGTCCAAAACAAAGGGGGGTACCTATCCATAAGCATCCTGCCAGCAGCCACATAATTAGCTGCATTATCTATAATAACTTGTACAACATTGTGCACCACAATATCTCGGATGAACCCATCCATCAACTCGCATAAAAGTGCTGCATCTTTTATATGTGCCGATGCATCAACTGATTTTACAAACATGGTACTACTAGGACAATGTACTAAGAAGTTGATAAGGCTTCTACCCTTAACGTCTGTCCACCCATCTGACATGACTGTGCATCCAGTTCTCTCCCATGACTGCCTAAACTCTGTCAACCTAGCACCGATGTCCTTCTTTTCTGCTTGAAGGATTGGGTTTCGCAACTCCTCAAATGTGGAACTTTTATACCCCGGGCCAACTATTGCAATGGCATCACACATCATCTGCCAAAATTGATTGTTTTTATCAATGGCGAGAGGTATGTGACTCCAGTAAAGACACCTTCCCATTACCCTGTCCGCTTCTACCTTTTTCGATTTCTTTATAATTGACTTGATAGAAGGTTGTGATCCTGGTCCAACAAAATGGGATGAGAGCCCCGCCCTCCCAAGAGGTGAAGCTATGGAGCCCCTCCTGTTGCCAACTTTTTTGTACCAGAGTTGGATTAGCTGAGGAGCTGCCAGTTGACAAACATGACAAATGTTTGATTCCAGTGTATCAGATGATCCGCCTTTTGTGTCTAGCCTGTTCATACCAAAGTCACCACCCATGTCACAACATCATTGTACTATGTATTGTGCTTTCAACCTCACCCTCAGACTGTGTATACACCCTTGACTTGTGTGCTAAGAAGGAGACCCAAACAAGTCAGAACTCAGACACTGTGAAGAGGCTCGGACTGTTCATGCTGATAACGCCCTAGGTAAATGAGTCAGACTGTGCAAGTTCTCGGACTGTAAAAAGGCAGCAGTAAATTTCCAAAAGGCTCGGACTGTACTCTCTCCTAAAGTAGGACTGTTTCAAGCACCCAGGTCTTGAAAAATTCGGACTGTCAGCAGTCACTCCCCAAAAACGTTCGGACTATGTGAAGAGTTAACTGTTCAGGCATGAAGAAATACTTGAAACTGTTTTAAAACAACCTCAATCTTTGCTGCAAAAATTGGACTGTATTGTGTTTTAGAAGACCCCAAGCAAGTCCAAGAATGGACTGCATCAAATACCACCCAAAGGAAAAATTCAGGACTGTTGCTCTTCTCCTGTTGTAACCCTCAGCATTGAGGTAGCCTCAGTCCACGAAAAAATTCAGAGCTATCCCTCTTTCATCTGAAAATTGACATATGCTAAAATGAAATCGCGAGGGCCTATTTATATACATTTTCAATAAATTTTTTATTGGGCCGACCTGTCATTTATATATATATTTTTTACTTTTAATTTTTTAAAAAAACTTCCGAGCTGACTTCATCATTCAAACTTATTTTGCCCAATTTAAGGGCTTCTCCAAAGTTAAACTTTTATTAGCCTATTCTTGCATTTCCCCAAGAGAATTTGCACATCATAAAGTGGTAGCGTGGACCTTCATAATCATAAAAAACTTCATCCATCAAGTTTCAAAAAGTGCACAACTATAAACATGTCATCATCAAACCCACAAGAGGGACCGTGCATCATCGACAAGTTTCCAAATGTGTCCAAGTGCCATGTTCTTCATGGTCATGTCCTTCTTGCCATGTCATCATCCAAGTGCCATCATGCCACCATATATATGGGTCCCAAGCCTTTCTCATGCCCTAGGACCATCTCCAAGGGTTTTATGACCCCATTACCACATCATCTCCTTCAAGGGTATAAGGACCACTAATTTATCAAGCGTGGGTCCAAGGATTTCTTCAAGGATTCTTCATTAAGCAAGAGGCTTCATGGGCATCTTTATCATACTGAGGACATGTTCATGGGTTCCCCAACATGTCAAAGACCATACAAGGTCATCATCATCATAATGGTAGCAAGAATCACATACAAGGGTTCCATTATCCCAACAAAAACATGAATGACCACAGAATGGATCATTAATGTTTTTTCAACCCATCCAGGGCTTCTCCATCATCTACAAGGGCTTCAACACCATCTCTAGGGTCTTTAGCATCGTCAAGAAGGTGGTGGCTCCAAGATCTAACCTTGTGGGTACAAGGACCTTGTCAACTAGGTACAAGGTGCTTTAAGGCACAACCCATCTCTGTATGGGTTCCAAGGCACTGGATGTGAGGATACTGGGATCATCCATACCTGTGCACTGCAAGAGGGACTTGGTGGCATCAATGACCACCTGTGTGGCCACTGCAAGTCTCATGTTGGCATCAATGGCAATTCAATCAACAATCTCCCCCTTTGTTAATGATGACAACTCATGCCCCCCTTGCGAGCATGCTCCCCTTTTGTCTTCATTTCTCCCCCTTTTGCATCAATGGCAAAGGGTGTCCACATATCTGCATCTGAAGTCACTGATCACTGCTCCCCCTGTCAATATGCACGATCCTAGGACCTGTCTGTATTCTTGGAGTAGCCATCCTTTCTTATTTGAGTTCATCCTCCAGCCTTATGAACTCAAGGTGTGCTAAGGTCTTTGAGAGACCTTAAGCTTGGCTTGCCATGTGGCAGCCATTCTCCCTGTATTGATGAACCTCTCCTATCTGTAATTGCTCGGTCTTCTTCATCCATACTTGCTTCTTGGCATTTGTCCTTTCAACATTTGTTCCTTCATTTTTATTGGCTTTCCTTGATGAGCTATATGAGAAACTTCTCATGGGTTGTTTCCGTGTACTCCAACAGTCTTGAGCTTTGTTCCCAAAGCCACTGCAACTATAACACCTCATCGTACGACAATATGCAACAATGTGACCAACATGGTTGCATGTCCAACACCTGATTAAGCTGTTGGAACTTCCAACACTTCTTTGATCAACTTCATTTCTCCATACTTGAGAGTATCCCTGACTGTAGGCCTTTGTCTTCTGATCTTCAAATCTTCGTGTATTGATCTTCTTCCAAGGTTCATTGGTTCTTCTTGCTGGTGTGTATGAAGGACTCCTCCTTGGTTGACTTCTTTGACTTGCACATTCTTGGGCTTTGTAACCAAACCCACTACAGGTGTAACATCTCAATGTGTGACAGGTGGCAGCAATATGTCCAGCTTGATTACATGTCCAACATCTAGCTTTGTCATTGGGGCTTCCAACACTTCTTCTTCAATAGAGTCTACAATCCATAGCGTTATGACCAAAGTTAGAACAAGAAAAACAATAACCATTAAATCAATTTTCATACCTAGGACTTTGGTTCCATCTTGGAGATGTTTCTTTTCTGAGCTTGCTTTGAGGAATAGAGCTAACTTCTTGATGCATTCTTGAACTTCCAGTGTTTTTGTTGTCATTTGCAGGTGCATAGGGAGCAGCTTTGGACGTTGATGGACCTGCTTCTGGAGTCTTGGGAGACCAAGTATTATCTTCAAATTTTTTTTCTCCTTCTTGTAACCAAGACCAGTCTTGTCACATGGAGATCCTTGGCAATCCAAGATCTTATCTAGGACAACTGAACTGTCCTTGAACTTGACAAAAGCATCATTCTTTTCTCCTTTCTTCCTGAGACCAACTACCTCCATTTCCAACCTTTGGATTGTCTGCTCCTTTTCTTCTAGCTGATTCTTCAAGATTTCTTCTATTCTCTTGGCTTCCTCCAACTGAGTCTTCATATCATGATTGACCTCTCTAGTTTCTTCAAGCTCTTCTGAGTCTTTACTAGGCTCTTCTTGTTCTTCCTTTTGACTGATCGCTTCAGTCTTTAGTCGTTCAACTTCAACATCCTTGTCTTCCAACTGATCCGACAATTCTTTATCCTTGTGTTTGAGCTTCGCAAGCAATACTCTCATTGTCAAGGTTTTTTGCTGATAGTCATTCAAAGAATCCAAGACTTTCTTTTTGAACCATGTGAATTCACTATGGTTCAGATTTACTGTGTTCAAGACCCAATTTGCTCTGTGATTAATACTTATCAAAGTGAGATGTATCTCCTGTGCAGCCTTTAATAGATTTTCATCATCTTCTGCAAGAACCTTCTCAATTTCATCACACAAGCTATCATTACAATCAATAGAATCTATACCTTTATTGGAGTTCACTTCTTGCTTTTCTTTTTCTTGATTGACCTCTTTTGGGAGCTTGTCTTTTGATTCCTGATCTGCCTTTTTTGGTGTCTGGTCTTTCCTTATGATACTCGCTTTCCAACTTGAACCATAGGTCTTTGGCTAAAGTGTACCCCCCTACACTTTCTTCATTGAGCTGGGATGTCCATCCATGCAGAACTTCAAGGCTGTAGCATTGTCCTTCTTTGCTTCCTTCTGTGTAGCTTCCTTCTCCTTCTTATTTGGAGCGGGTGGATTGATCACAATCTCCTAAACACTAAACTTCTTCAAATAAGCCTTCATCTTGCTCCTCCAGTTGAAATAATCTGTAACATCAAGTACAGGAACATCATTGCTTGATGACTCTGCTTTTGCTTCCATTGTGTGCTCACGAATCTCCTTCAAGCTTGTAAGGCTTATGACGAAGGCCTACTCTGATACCAATTGTTGGACACAATGGCCAGACTGAGAGGGGGGGTGAATCAGTGTGTGAGCAATTTAAACCTTTTTACCTTCAATTAATCAATTAGAGTATTTCAAGCATTATGTTATCAATTATATCATCATATGCATCAACCAAGTTAATCATGAGTCATAAGCACAATAATCACATCAAGAGAGACAATAATATATGTAATTTTAATCTTTATTTATGGTAATGAAAGACTTCAATCTTTTCGATTACAATCAACACCAATTGATGAAAATAGCACCAACTCTTGTAACAAGACCCAACCTAGTTTTCTGAGCTCCAACTATGAAAGGGTTGAGGAGTCCAATCCTCAAGCGCAAGATTCTACTTGCAATCTCTATGTCAATCTCTGATTGTCATCAATCTACTGCTCAACCACTTCTGCTCATCAACCTTTGCTCATCAACCATGTCAAGTTTGCTCATCAACACTGTTGGTCAATCTTTTATGCTCATCACTCTTTGCAATCTGTTCATGAATATTGCAGGTCATCTGCTCATGTACATCATAGTTACTACTTCTCCACAGATCATCAGGTATGCATCATCAAAACATCTTTCACAAGGTACAACGCATCATCATGGTGTACAAGGTATCATCAATCATCATGAAGTATAAGTAGGAATCATCATCAAGTATATTTGGAGTATGCATGCACCATCATCATTATCATCATTATGGAATATAATTCTTCACACCTCACTGTACATATACCACTGTATACATCATTGTACCACTGTATACATCTCTGTACCTACACTGTATACATCTAGGTGTATATATGCCATATCAACATTAGTTCATTATCATAGGATGCATCTTCATGTATAGGAATGTATCATCATATAATAGAGTATACATTATAGTCATAGCATGCATCACCACATCATAGTATCATGATGTATGGTGTATAAGTCATCATCATTAAGTATACATCGTTATTATAAGGTATGCATCTTACACATCACAGTCATCATACATTTTTACTACTGTACTCTTTTCAATATGAAGGCATCAACATACCTTTCATAAGCTGTGCATATAAATACTTTCAGACAACACACCTGGGCTGTGTTGGTCTGTTGTAGAAGACTCGTAACAATACCAAGTCTCTTGGTTCAGTAGGAAGCAGAAGCAAAAGTTAGTTGCATTGAGCTCGACAGAGGCTGAGTACATGGCATCCAGTTTGGCTGCATGTGGGGGAATGTGGTTGTGGAAGTTGCTTTCGGGGTTATTTGAGTGTGAGATAGAGGCTATAGTGGTTCACAGTGACAATCATAGTGGCATCAGGTTATCTGAAAATCCAGTATTCCACGACCGATGCAAACAAAGAGATATTTGGTATCACTTTTTGAGAGACTGTATACAAAAAGGAACAATTCGGTTAGAGTACATTCAGACAGATGAGTAGGTGGCAGACATTTTCACCATGGCACTTTGTAGACACAGTTTTGTGAAGTTCAAAGACAAGTTGGGGTTGCCACCGAATCCCTTCCTCGTTGAGAGAGAGTGTTAGAAAGTGGCAACAAGGAAGGTCTTCTACCATTGCATGTGTCCTTGTATGTTAGAATACATGAGCAAGAAGCCAAATGTATTAATGTGATTTTCCTAAGTTTAGACTTAGGAAAGTAGATTAAGTGATCTAATTATTAATTGACTTAATGGAGTCACTTTTATAAAGTGAAAAGTGAAAATAATTTAAGTGATGGTTGATCTAATCTTGGCCATTGCTCTGACCGGAGGATCTCATCCATTGTTGCATAGTGAGGGTGTTGATTGAATTTTCATTGATGCCAACATGGGACTTGCAGTGGTCTCACAGGTAGTCATTGATGCCACCAAATCCCTCTTGTAGTACACAGGTATGGATGATTCCAGTACCCTCACATCCATAGCCTTGGAGCCCTTACAGAGATAGGTTGTGCCTTGGAGCACCTTGTGGAGCCCTGCAAGGTCCTTAAACCCATAAGGTTGGATCTTGGAGCCACCACCTTGTTGATGATGCTGAAGACCCTGTTGATGATGCTGAAGACCTTGGTGATGGTGCTGAAGCCCTTATGGATGATGGAGAAGCCCTTGATGGGTTGAAGAAACATTAATGACTTATTCTGTGGTCATTTATGATTTTGTTGGTGTCATGGAACCCTTGTATATGATCCTTGCTACCATTATGATGATGATGACCTTGATGTCCTTGGTGGAATTCTTGTATGGTCTTTGACATGTTGTGGAACCCATGAACATGCCCTTGGTATGATGAAGACCCTCTTGAAGCACTTGAGGAAACAATGAAGCACTTATGAAACATTGAAGAAGTGCTTGGACCCACAAGTAGGTCATGAAGCCCACACACACTTAGTATGTGTCATTTGATGTTCTTGGAGCCCACTGCTCGCACTTGATGAAGACATTGATGAAATTGTACCCTTGAAAATGTCCTTCAAGCCCTGGAAGTCGTTTGAGCTCTAGATGGAGGTTGATGATGATGTATGGTCTCCCTTGTGGTTAGATGGCATGATGAAACACACCCTTGCATATGGTGGCTTGGGTCATGAACCCACACATATGGAGGAGCTTTTGGATATTCTTGATGGCATGATGGACCTTGAAGGCCTTCTTGTGTGGTTGAGATGGTTGAAGAAGCACATGAAGCCCCTTGTAGTATGGTGGAGACGATGTAATCTTATTGTTGTCATGGTGGTGGTGACTTAACCCTTGATGGAGGCATTGGAACTCTTGATTGTTGGATCTTAAGTGCATGATCTGAAAACAAAATCTTTTGAAGCATTTGACAAGTTTTTGAAGCCATTTGAAGTCGGCCAGCTAAACAGAAGTCTGCTCTTTCGAAAATAAAAAATAAAAATAATTAAAATAAAAAATGAAAATATTTTTTTGAGAGGTCGGCTCCGCTAAATTTAACTTTCTTTTCCACATTTTTTTAGTATAAATATACTTCAAATTTACTCATTCAATATACAACGAAAATGCATACTTCTCTCTGAAATTTTCATGGAGGTCTGAGGCAATTTCAGTGGAGGAGATAGCAGCTAGTTATTAGCTCTGAAATTCGTGGTCTGATTTTTTTTTGGGTATATAACAGTCTACTGAGGTGGCTCATCTCCCTTCTTATGGTGTGAAAAGTGGAAAATATCAGCTCTAAATTTTGAAGGTTTATTGGTGCATTGTGGCAGCCATAGACCAATTTATTTTTGGGGTGAAAAAGTGGGAGATCTTCTCTGAATTTGGGTATATTACTGAGTGAGCAGAAGTAGATAATTTGGTGGTGTAGGAGCTCGTTGGAGCAGTTGGACTGAGGTGATCGTGTGGACTGAGCCAACCTCAGATCCGAGGGTCACAAATGGTGGATACTTCTTTGTGTTAATCTTTATATTTTTGCTGCTATATAAACAGTTCCGATCTTGACGAAGTTTTTGGGCTCTTCCATAGTACACCAGTCCGAGTTTGACATTGGTTTAGGGCTTCTCCACACACGTACACAGACCTTGATGATGCACAGTGTTTGAGGTTCATTTGAAGGTAGAGTAAAGTATATTTGAGGGTTGTGATGTCACATGTTTTGTGGCATACCCGAGTTGACATTTGAAGGATAGTTCAAAGGCACAGATAGAGCAGATTGAAGGAAATGACAACGAAGTTTCAGGCTGTTTGATAGCATAGTATATGTTATAGATCATAGGCAACCAAGTTGAAATAGTAACGATGTTGAAGACATTTTTTATTGCAGCATTTATCAGGCATAAATTAATTTACAACAATAAATGACTGTACCAGATTCTTGTTTTCTGTGCCCAGCTGATTGTACGACCTGTATGGCTTCCACAACAACAACCACCTCAATTTCTGTGCCTCAAAAAGCGTGCCCAACAAACCGTACACAGTACAACCTTCCTCGAAAAACATGCCCGGCTGGTACAATACAGAATGTACGAAACTGTACAAAACAACAACAATAAATGCCTTGGGAAACGTGCTCAGCTCCTTGGGATTCGTACCATCTTGAATGTTTTTTTATCCTTGGGATTCATGCCCACTTGAGAAAAATAGCAGCTCCCTCTCTCTCTGCAAATTACCCAGCCAAAATGCACACTCTTGGAAATGCTTTCCTTCAACTTATCTTGCACACTACCCTAGGCTCTCTCTTATACCTTGAGAGTGACTTTTCACCTTCCCCATTTCCTAAATCCAAAGGCCAAGATTATATCTTGCCTTTTCAAGATCAAGGGGTGAGAAACTTTCTCCCCAAAAGCGGTTACATTTAATTTTAATAAAGTCACCTTTTACTTTATGAAACAAGTGCACTTTATCTCATAAAGTCACTTTATAAAATTAAAACAAGGGAATACTTTGTAAAAAGTCCCATTACATAAGAGTCACGTTAAACTTTATAAAACACCATTACAAAGTAAAGTAGCCTAGCTAGTGCATGGTCACTTCCGCTCACTAGACAAAAGATGCAGAGTGCCTCCAGAGCTAAATCTCTAACACTCCCTCTTAGTGAGGGAGGTACTCACTGCCATCATCAACAAGTCCCGTCCTCAAATCCATCGCCTTGTTCGCTGTAGGAGCTCCCTCAGAACTTGGAACCAACACTACTACCTGCATTGAAATCGAATATGAAGATAACCTTCTGGCAGCCACCTTGAACCCTGAGCTCCTAGGAGGATTAATTCTCCACTCTTGAGCATTGGTTCGCTCATGCTAGTTGAGCCTCCTGCTATTACTTAGAAGAGACTCCCTCTCTTCCATCAGAACTCGAGACTATGCCCTTGGTGCCACTGTAGCCTCAGGAGTCTCTTGCTCCTCGTTTGACTTATCAACCGTGGGTTGTGCACTGAACTTGTACAACTCACCGAACCGATCACCAATCAACTATGGATCAATTAGTCCCCCTCTCTCCGAGTATATATAAACATGACCTAGATCATCTCTATCTAGAAAAATGTGTACTTCCCCTCCAGAACAATGTCAAATATCCTACATCTTCCAAGGCTGAGATCGAGAGCAAGTTTACGCTCATCCCTGGAACAAAGAGGACCCCATCCTGATCAATGTATCCTCCAAGACTAAGTTGGAATCTAACATTTCCAACTCCACGCACTGCACGTGCCTGTCCCCCTTTTGACTGAATGAATCGCTCAGGACCAGTCTCAAAAATGATACGGAAAATATGCCATATTTTGGTCATATGACGTGAGGCTCCACTGTTAACATACCAAGTACCATTTTGAACGACTCCATTGCTGCCGACACTAGAAATAAGGGAGAACAATGAGAACTCCGTCTCTAATCTTCTTGCAAAGTCCTCTTCTTTTGCTGTAGCTGCAACAACCGTATCTTCCTCCTTCTTCTTCTCAAGAAACTGAGAAGCAAAGTGTCCATACTGGCTGCAAGCAAAACATCGAACTTTGCTCAAGTCCTTCTTGGACTTCTTCTTGCTCTTAGCAGTAAGAGCAACATTTTCTTCATTAGTACCCTCCTTCTGTCCACTGCCTTGATATCCTTCCCAAATCTCGTCCTGAGTGAAAACATCCCATAATCTGCTCTAATCTGGAAGGTTTTCTTGAGCAACCACACACTTCACAAAGACTTCCCATTCCTTAGTGAAGCCTTTGAAGGCTATCCTTACTAACTTAGAATCAGAAATGACTTCTCCAACTGCAACTAGCTCACCTTTTATATGGGCCACTTGAGTAAGAAAAGATGCTACACCCTCACCCTTGGCCATCTTCGTTCTCTGCAATTTATCTTTTAGAGCCATTATCTGGTTCTCATTCTTAGCCTCATACAAGCCTTTCAATGTAGTCCACATTTCATAAGCAGTCTTATTCTCAGCTGCATGTGGAATAAGGTGGTCCCTTATACCATCCAGAATCATCCTTTTGGCTTTGGCCTCTTTTACCTCATGCATATCCAAAGCAACAGGATCAGTATCAGGAGGAGTTACCACGGTGCTAACTATGATCCATAGTCTGTTTTTCTTGAGAACAACAGTCATCCTGACTTTCCACCGCAAGTAGCTGGACATACCATCCAACCGATCCTCATATTTGATACCAACCATCTCTACTATCAAAGAAAAAAAATACACCACCAAAAGAACTATAGCTTCACTCTTTCTCCACCACCTACAAGTCACATCCAGATAAGGTCTTCCAATATACAACTTGTTAAAAAAAACAACGAGAACCCTTGCCCAACAACTTGTTATCACATATATAGTAGCCAGGCTAGCATATTCTATTTTTCAGACACAGTACATTTTTTAGCCAGATCTCTTACATATGAGATGTTGAGATGAGCATTTCTGATGGATCATTTTTGCATTAGTGGACTATTGTACTCTCCCATGCCAGGACTGAGTCTCAGGACACTCATATTTGAGGACCGATATAGCCATTTATGTTATTTCAGAGCAGTAGTGGATGCCCAGTGTTATATCAGTACTTTCTCATTGGATATATGGTGTTTCAGATGGATTATATTGCATGGATATGACTCAGTATTTTATATGGTGTTATGGTTATTATTGCTCTTATATTGATTCTTGTGACATATATTGACTTGTGGTATTATGATCTGGCGGTCATATTTATATGGACTTGGTTGTATATTATACTATGTATTGATGTCCTTACTCTGGCTTTGAAGTTCTTGATCTATACTCATTGGTTTTACCTTCCTTAGGGAGAACAGAGGTAGTCATTCCTACCATTGTTTTGGCTTGCTAGTGATTGGCTCCATCATTTCATTGTCTTCATCCATCCATTACCTTCCAGTTTAATTTTCAACCCGACTGACTTCTTGACTTGTGGCATGGAGGACCTTTTTCCCCGCTAGAACCTTTGTTAGACAAGCCTCCCTGTTTACATTGTGTCTCGACTTTGAGTTGGTGACAAAACTTGCCTTTGGTAAGTTGGATAGTATGCCTAAATCATTTTGGTCGGTTGTCCCGATGTTTGGCACTGTGCAGAATTCCCTCTAGTCACTTGAGATGTTGTTGGCTAAAACTGAAAGCTCATGTACTACTTTTATTGAAATATTAAATATGCGCCCATGGAAAATGAAAATTGTAAAACTGTGTTTCTTAACATATGTAAAAAGGGCAAGAGCAATGAAATGCTAAAATACTCCTTGAAGAGTATAAGAAAAGGTCCAAAAAGCAATGGTTAAAAAAATGTTATTGCTGACCTTGTTAAAAATAAATATGGGTCGGATGAAAGCTGTGATTAGCTGTGCTTTTGAGCACTGGTGAAGTCCCAAAGGGTTCATATAGGCCAAAAAGACCACAAAATAAAATGTGATCCTAATGAAATTGGATCAAGATTGATGTAGACATGATGCCTAAGTTGAATAAGCGCTCTCTAAACAACTCATCCATTTGTGAGGCACTGCCATTCCTTGTGTTGTTGTTTGTCCAGTATTGGTTATAGTGAGTTCACCCTTTCCTTGTCCAAAGTGTCATGATGTTGAGTAGGAGGTCATCCTTTGCCTTAGCCTTGTCATTTCCACCTTTCATCCTTCACTAGCAAAATGATTACAGCTATGAAGTGAGTATAGTCTTGAAAGTCTGAGTCTAAGTAATAATAAATAAAGCCTGATATTTATAAGTATTTGTTGATGTACCGCTAGTGAAATGAATGCTACTTGTTGATTTTGTTACATGAATGAGTTGTAGAGCATGGCTTAAACTCTTAACACTTGCAGCAGATTGATCTATTTTGAGTTATTATTGGTGTTTGATTATTCACAGATGGTTATATTGTCTATTGGTTATGATTGATGATCAGACAGAGACCTATGAGGGTATAAGTATACACTTTTGATGGATTGGGACTCTCTGAGTCCAATGAGACAGTTTATTTCTAGTTCTGGGCACGTACAGATGTGATCAGGCTTATTCTGCTTTTCTGATGCAGTTTTTCTTCACAGATTGATTTGTTTGAGCAGAGAGATGTTTCAGTTGGATCTCCTAGGGCGTTGTATGGGCATAGGGGGGTGCAACCACTTGTTTGTACCATTGTACCCCTACCCCAAAGAGCTTGGAGGGCTCAATTTGACAACACAGGCACCCTAGGACGCTACTGAGGCAAAGAAATGGCATGGGGTGAGTCACAATGATGAGAGTGATGTCTTCCACACCTTCTCCAGCAGTTTCAACATTTTATGGGGCCCGCACCTATTTTTGGGCAAATTTTATATATTTTCTGGAGTTTTTTGGGAGACCCACGATTTCCTCAAGGAGGCACAAAAGCCAAAATTTTAAATTGTTATATTATTTATTGTGCCATGGAGACACCCAAAAGGTGTTAGTAAAACACTCCTTGGACCCACCATGTGCTTTCATTTATTTCTTGTTGAGTGGGTTACCTTTATTTGGGTGGTTTAAGTCCACTTTGGTAAATTATAATTATATTGATCCATGTATTGTATGTTGAGCTCATCTCAACCATTGATTAGAACATTGTATCTTTTAATCTTAGCCACTCGTTTTGAAAGTGGTTAGGATTTGGTTATGATTGAGGTTCTCTCATTTTTATTTAAAGGAGAGAGCTTCTCATTTGTAAGGGGTCTTTGGCTCTTGGATCTGAATAATAGAAAGACTTTTTCTTGTGGAAATTTTTCTGGATCTGCTTTGCATCTGATGTGCTCAAATGGTGATTAGTTAGTCTTCAGCTTCCTAGCATTGTCGAAATTCTCGTGAGATCTATATTTTTCGTGGCTATCATTGTTTTGTCTACAGGAGGGTGATTTGGCTGGAGCGTTTTTGTAGGGGGGCCTCAACTAGCTCAGTTCTCTTCGTTTTGGATCAGGGGGTTTTCATTAGTTTCATTGTGATCTATGATTACTTCATTTTGCTGTCTTGTAGCATTCAGTTTCTTTATTTTGTATGTGCAAATCTGATATGGTTGATGTTTGCTCATGCAGGGTAGGGGGCGCTTTGGTGGCTTGGAGCTTGCATATGCTGTAGAAATCACGGGGATCTTTCAGAATTGATCGGGATAGCAAAGATCGTCACTGTTACAGATTTCTACAAGCTTATTTAGGTAAGATCCAACAGGTAAGTTCTTCTTTCTCAGATCTTATCCCATTATACCTTGCTGAAATTTAACTTTTCTTGAAAAACTCCTAAAACACTAAAAAACCTAAAAAATAAATAATTCAGGGAACCGTCTGATCTTTTGCCAAACCATTTTTGGGTTTCATAGATCGAGCCTCCTCTTCATCATATCAACTGAAACGTTGGTCAAATTCCTCATAGTTTGACATAGATCTGATTTTTAAGCAGAAAACTGCATAACCCCCAACCGAAAAATTGACTTGCCAGTGTTTTGAGTTTTTCTGAATTCTGACTTCACAGGCGGATAGATCGGGTCCCACACAGTCCAAATCAACCTGAACGCTGTCCAAATTCTTGGCAGTTTGGCCTAGATCTGAAAAATTGACTTAAACAGCCCTAGTGCCCTCACTGAAAACTGAACTTTTTCGAAGTGACCTTTTCTGAAATCTGACAAGATAGGCTGATAGATCAAGGCCCAAGCACTCCAGAACACCCTCAACGCTGTGCTAGTTCCTCCTGGTTTGCCCTAGATCTGAAAAATCAGTTTTCAGCGTCCTAGCCCCATCATCAGATTTTGACTTTTCTAGATCTAATTTTTCTTCTGATTTCCTGATTTGGGCTTGTAGATCAGGTCTCCCTGACCTCTTTATTTCCTCAACGCTGAGCCATTAGCCTCCTGGTGCCCCCTAAAACTGCAGATCTGTCCTCTTAAGCCCTAGCGCTAGCCATCCATTGAGCTGGATTTTCTGTACCTTAGCTTTTTCAGACCAATTACTTTCTGGGTTCGTAGATCAAGGTGTCTCCCAGGTGGGTTCTCTGAAACGTTGGTTTTTATGTTGACTCCATTGCCCAATGCACACAAAGCACTGATCTCCTAGCTAGCGCTGCCCTTAGGTTCTTAGCCTTTGCCCTTTACCAACATTTACTGATAGGTCAAATATTTTTCACTGAGTCTGATTTCTAGGTACTGGATAGTCCCAACTCTATTCGTGCTCGCCCTGTCATAGTTACGTTTCCCAAGACAGTTGCTAGTACTTAAACCCTAGAGCTAGGGTTCCCATTCACCTTGCACCTTAAGTACCCTAAAGCCCCATCTGATCTTCTTCTGGTGTCTAGGTTCGATCTCTTCTATCGGGAGCAGATCCGGGTCTTCCCCATTGTTGTCCTGGACTAGGATAACCTAAAGTGAAGGCTGCCTTGATTGGCGTGACAACCGTCCATTTGGGAGTCTAGGCAATCTTGGTTCCATCCCTTAGTTGCTTGCCCCTCTACCATCCATTCTGGATCCACCTCAAGTAGGCAACTGCAAGGCGGGTGATAACACAACTCAACACCAATGTTGTACCCACAATCAACTGTAAACATAGAGCCTCGACTCTGATACCATGTAGAATTATTGACAAATATTCGAGACTTTTGTCAAACACTCAGTTTACCCAAATTTCAAACTTAAAACTTGTCATTAATAAAAACACCTCTCATGCATTTAAATCAATAACCCAACAAGCTGAAACATTGAACTAAGTCTATAGCAGCGAAAAATCACATAAAAAACAATAGACTGATAAACCCATAAAACTACAGAAATTTGGTCAATGTGACCTTGGAAAAACCACACCCCTGGGAAAACCGGTCCGAGAGAATTTTTTATTGTAGCATTTATCAGGCATAAATTAATTTACAACAACATTTATTACAACAATAAATGACTGTACCCGATTCTTGTTTTTCGTGCCCACTTCGATTTTCGTGCCCACCTCAATTTCTATGCCCAGCTAACTGTACGACCTCCACAACAACCACCTCGATTTTTGTGCCTCGAAAAATGTTCCTAGCAAACCGTAGACTGTACGCCTCTCTTCGAAAAACATGGCCAGCTGGTACAGTATGGACTGTATGGAACTCCTTGGGATTCTTGCCCTCTTGAGAAAAAAAGTTACTCCTTGGGATTCGTGCTCACTTGAGAAAAATAGCAGCTCCCTCTCTCTCTACAAATTACCCAGCCAAAATGCACACTCTTGGAAATGCTTTCCTTCAACTTATCTTGCACACTACCCTAGGCTCTCACTTATAACTTGAGAGTGAGTTTTCACCTTCCCCATTCCCTAAATCCAAAGGCCAAGATTAAATCTTGCATTTTCAAGATCAAGGGTTGAGAAACTTTCCCCCCAAAAGCGGTTACATTTATTTTTAATAAAGTGACCTTTTACTTTATGAAACAAGTGCACTTTATCTCATAAAGTCACTCTATAAAATTAAAACAATGGAATACTTTATAAAAAGTCCCAATACATAAGAGTCACTTTAAACTTTATAAAACACCATTACAAAGTAAAGTAGCCTAGCTAGTACATGGTCACTTCCGCATACAAGACAAAACATGCGGAGTGCCTCCAAAACTAAATCTCTAACAATGATGAGCTTTGAATTCGAACTGAGGCAAGATGAGAGCTACAACAGATAAACAATTCAAAGACAACCACATACCTAACTATCTCATTCTCTGAGTTTGAGATTCTACAGTAGTTAAGTTCTTGCCTCAATGTTCAAGTTTGCTTAAGCTTGATAAGAAGGTCATGCCTTCATGATGGAAAACAAGGAACTGTTGCAAGAATTCTACCTAACTACACCCACAAGCATGCAATGATAAATCTATCTCATCTTGGTCAGGTATGTTACAGTATTGTTTACATGTTTTGTTCAAATGAGAGTAGTAGTAGTATAAACGAGGAAGAGTACACTGACAGATAAAGTCTTGGGTGCATTGAGGTGACAATCTTGACAGTGGCAACTAGAGTATTTGATGATAAGCGACTTTTTGATGACTTGATTCGACGTTTGATTGGGATGATTGCTTTGATATCTGAGAACACTCTCAATGTCTTGGCATAAGTAAACCCTTTCATGAGGAGACCTTTGATGACTTGGCTGTGTTGAGCAGATGAGAAGCAGTGTATTAAGCAAACCTTTGATGACTTGGATGTATAGAGCAAACCTTTGATGACTTGGATGTGTTGAGCAAATGAGTAGCAGTGTACTGAGAAGACTTGGATGTATTGAGCAAACCTTAGATGAATTGGCATGAGTCTTGAGCAGCAAAACTAGTTGATGTTAGCAACAATTGATTGAGTTGGATTGTGGACTGAGGTGTTGACATGCAAAGGTACATGAGCAGAGCTTGATGATGGTGTTACAAGCTGAGTCTTGCACTTGAGGTTTGGATACCTCAACCCTTCCTGGTTAGAGCTAAGAAAACTAGGCTGGGTCCTGTTATAAGAGTTGGTGCTCTTTTCATCAGTTGGTACTGATTGTAATTGTGAAGATTGAAGTCTTCCATTACCATAAATAAAACTTACATTACATATATTGCTGTCTCTCTTTGATGTGATTATTGTGCTTATGGCTCATGGTTAATTTGGCTGATGAATATGATGATGTAATTGATAACATAATGCTTGATAAACTCTGATTGATTAATAGAAGACAAAAAATGTTTAAATTGCTCACACACTGATTCATCCCCCTTCTTAGTGTGACCATTGTGTTCAATATAGGGTTAGGGTTTTTTTTTAGCCTTTGAGTTAAAAGAAGATTTGGTGGAGAGGACACATACACACAAACAAACAAAGAAGTTGGAGGAAAAAGTTTGTAGAGAAGACAAATGAGCATTCACCTAGAGGATTCTCTTACTGATCAGGCAGAGCACAGAGCCGTACGAGATCATTGAGAGGGAGGACGTACACATTAGGCAGAGGCCATACAACAACTTTACGAATTCCTTACAACTGATGGAGGACTGTATAGATTCCATAATGCTGACACAAAGGACCGTATTGTTGACGCAGGAGGACATGCAATTGTGTAAGGTGGGCTGTACTAATTTGCTGGGTTTGCTTAGTGATTCGCAGAGGTTCTATTTTTCCAGGTTGGGTGATTTGATCTGTTGGATTGTAATTGTTCTATATCTTCATAGTAAAATTTCTTGTCTGACTGCAACATCGGTTTTCCCATCTTGTGTTTTTCTGGGGGTTTCCATACCCAAAAATATTGTATCTATATTGATGTGATTATTGTTATATGTTTCTCGGTATTTATTTTCCGCTGCATTACTAGTAAAGAAACGCATTTGTGGTTTTCAGTAAAAATTAAAATATACCGTGTAGCTCAAGTTTGAGTTTTAAGGAAATTTACAGGCCGTTCTCATCACATGTGAAACATCTGAGATTGGAGTAGTCCCTCTCTGGTCTATTATTCTTTTGGAATCTTTTGGGCCTTCTCTGAGGGTGATCCTCCCTCTTGTTTCTATTCTTCTTTGCATGAGTTGTTAGGGATTGATCATCATCAACTCCCATCATCTCTTCTCTTGACACTAATTGGGCTTCTTCTTGGGTGCATTCCTCCCACAATCTGCTGAACTTTATTAGCTTCTTCTCGACGCATATCCCTTGAAGGAATGAGTTCCATGATCTTGGGAGACCTTTCAAGGTAGTCATAACGATCTCTCATTCAACATTTTCTTCAATGTCCTCTAGTTGCTCCTTGATTTGAGAAACCTTTGTGAAGTAAGACTAGATGGTTTCTGAGTGTTGGATCTTCACATTCTTGAGTTGATTTCTCAAGGTCATCTTCCGGTTGATGTTCTTCCCTTCAAATTGTTTGATTAATGCATCGAACATTTTCTTGGGAGTCTTTAGTGATGAGACATGAGGGATGAGATGTTCTTTGATTGAGTCTGCAATGATCTTCTTGGCTCTTATCATGTTCTTCTTGTGAGTAGCCTTTTCATCATCTCCTTTTGGTTCTGGAACCTCCTCAGTGACATACATGTCCAATTCATTTTCTTCTAGGATGATCAGAGAGATTCTCTCCTTCTATGTTCAAAAGTTGTCAGCTCCTTCAAGCTTGGTATGATTCAACATCTTGATAGGAGAACCTCAAATGAAAATAGTAAAGAAATAGATCTTACCAATTTGAGATGCCCAAACTACTCCTTGATTTGGCTGAGCTAGGGTTCACCGGAGAAACCCTAATTTATCAAACTTGGAATTGTGAAATTTTGTCTAGATAGAAAGATGCGCCTCCTTGAGTCGAGTTGGCTAGTGAGGTCCTTTTCCAAATTCAGTGGAGTGAAGCTCCAAAAACTTGATGCCCTAGTTTCTCCCGGTAGAAGTAATGAGGTAGAAAATAAAGCTTCTTCAAACTGGAATTTTTTCTCTACCAAAAGATGCGCCTCCTTGAGGCAAGTTAGCCTAGCCTTCTTTTTTGGATAGTTTGTGGAGAAGAGCGACGGATCTTGGAAGCCCTAGTTTTTGCAACTACATAGTGCCTTCTTTCAGGGTGGCCCTGATACAAAATTAGAGTTCGTACTTTAGTTCAAATATACTAGATCTTTAATCTAATGCACTAGGATCATTGAAAGATAGACAAGCACAACACAAAAGAAAGACTCAAAGAATTTTATCTTGAGAAACCACAAGGGGGAAAACGCAACAACTTCTTTTGTATAGATTTGTCACTTAGTACAATGTCAGACAAAGATTGAAAACCCAAAGATAAGATGTCTTCTGCAACTTCTTCTTCTTCCCCAACAAACTTGTCTTTCTCTCTCTTGGAGCGAACTTGCTTGCACTTGCTGTGTGTCTAAATGAGGGAGGGCACATCCCTATTTATATTCTTCAGTTGGGTGACCTTTTGGTCCAACAGGGTCGACTTGTGGACCTTACTGGGCAGACTTCTTCTAGGGAGACTCAAAAATACATTTTACATTATTCTCTTGGGGACTATTGCTTCGACTTACAACGAAGGTTTTGCCTCTACTCATACATGACCAATTACATTATTGACATCTCTAGTCAGAGGGATAACATCCCCGAAAGGAGCTACAATAAAAGTACGACAAAATATAATAATAATAATACAAGTAATACAATGAAGAATATCTTCCGAAGTTACATTATCAACAACCACCTCTTCATCTTCAAAATGTTTGAGCTTGAGCTTGGGTTTTTTTTCTTCCATCTCTCAACTTTAAATTATTTTCTTGGTTAATTGGTTCTGTTTATAATTAGCAAGAGTTAGATGTACAAAGCTTCATTACATATCTATCTTGTTGCATAATTGCTAGATCTAAAGTACTTTCAAGTTCTATTTCAAGCATGGAT
Source organism: Pseudotsuga menziesii (assembly GCA_001517045.1). Taxonomy (NCBI): domain Eukaryota; kingdom Viridiplantae; phylum Streptophyta; class Pinopsida; order Pinales; family Pinaceae; genus Pseudotsuga; species Pseudotsuga menziesii. The sequence goes on along the minus strand of LPNX010583643.1, from coordinate 484,444 downwards.
CTAGATTATTTCCTTTTAGTGCTGTTGCAGCTGCAACATTTTCCCAAAATTCAAAAAATTTTGGGACCCTCATTTAATTTGTTTTGCTCAACTTTTTGGTTTTGCCTGATGTTTGCGCAAAGATTACTTTGATGCCAGCGATGTTTTACTGTTTGAAATGATTTTGCCTTGCTATCGGAAGTGTTTAGACTTTTGAGTCGGGAGTTTAGTTATCTGCATGCCTTCCGTTTTGGAAAGGAACGGGACATCACGTCCGATTCAAGTGTGTGTAGTCTTCAATGCATTTTTCTTTNGAGATCCCGTCGGAACTTTTGTCTATACGTCTTTCGCCGTTGCGGAGAAGGTACCACGAAGTTTTTCGAGAGTTGTTTCATCCTCTTCCGATCCCCGCCGTTTTTGATTCGCAGATCCTTTGGATTTCAGCTTTCGCCGTTGCAACTCTAGAAAGCATTATGATTCCGATAGTTTGATTTATCTTGTCCGCTTGGTCGATGTTTTTCGCTTGAGTCATGTTTATTTTTTCTCCGTTTTTTGCTATTCTGCGGAACTCGTTTCCTTTATGGTTTCCATCGTTACGGCTCTTCAACCAACTATTGGTCCGAGGCTTTAGCTTAGCGAGCTCCGATGTGAAGTTTATTTGTTTCTTCCGCCAACGCCATTGCGGGTGTCCTCACTGTTTCATCATCCGCTGTTGCGGAGGCGATACCGACAGGATCGCTGATCCCATAGCCGTTCTGCCTCCCGATGGTTTTATTTTTCCCGCCGATTATAGTTGATCTAGGCGTATATATTGGGGCCGGGGTGTTTTTATTATTTTATTGTTATTTTGGTGATTTCCCCGTGTTGTCGTTATCACTCGAGCAGACCAACGCATTCGTTGTCGGTACCTTTGCTCCTAGGGGGCTCCGCTGTGGAAGTTTACGAGTTTTTCTCCACCAATCGCGCAGCACAGTGACAGGTAGGCCCTTACGCCCGTTTTACCGTTCCGTTCGATTGGTCAAACTATTTTTGTTGTCCTTGGTCAGTTCGTCGCCTCTGCGGTTAGTGGTTACCTAGGTTTTCCATCTCGGCATGTATATATATTCTAAGTAAATGGCATGGCAGCCCGGTGGGGGGTGGTTGTGGTTTTGCGTGATGATTTCTTTTGTGGCCGTTATGGTTTTGTAGCCCGCACTCGATTGTTGGGGAAACTGGTGCAGACGGTCGTTACGCTGTCCGCATCAGTTTCCCCCAGTCTGTGTTTGGCCATCCGGGGAGGGCGTTTTCATGGTTTTCTTCAGAGATGCCGAGGTTTTGGTTCTACAGTTTGGTCGCCCTCGTTTGTGAACTAGGGTCGTGATGTTGTGATTACTCCCCGTTTAGGATGAGACTGTTCAAACTCGAGTACGAACCCCGGACCAATTTTTGAGTCAGAATGCACTATCTAGTCGACCCGTGATGCGAATGTTTTTGTAGCAAGTAGCTTCATCTTATTATTTATGAGTTAAGTGCGCTATTAGTACAGTATCCTTCTCTTGGGATTAGGCCTCATGTTTTCCTTGGAAAGGTTTAGTTCATAGCACCGAGAGGGGGTGTTTGAGACTGTTTTCTGCTTCAGCATTAGGAGGAGGATATTCGTCGTTTTAGAAAGGCCATGATATTCTAGGTTAATTCTGCAAATGTTGGTCGTGAACTGGTTTTAGCCTTCTGGGCAGATTAATTTTATGCGAGAACATTTGGTTTCTGAGCATTGTTTGTTTATTTTTGCATAGTTGCACTCATGTTTAGCATAGACGAGGTAAAATGCTTATACAGTTTGTCTCCATTTTGAATGTTATCTGGAAATGACCCAACAGAACCTAAAGGCAATTTCTGTGTATGACAGGGAAATTTTTCAGAATTCGAGATGTCTAAACGTCAGAAGAAAAAGGCTCCTGTAATAGAAGAGGAACCCGAAGTCGAAATTGTTACCAGAGTTGAATACACCTACGAGGACACCAAATGCATAGTTGGTATAGAACCTGAATATAAATGGAGGGAAGTTTACAGATTAATAACACGCCGAGAAGTACCTGATAAAGGTTTTGAAGAAGAAACCATCTATGCCAATATAGAGAGATCTGCATTGATGAAAATTGCTACCGGACCTGAGCTTTTTCCATGCTTAGAGGTGATTTGGTGGATTATGCCAAGGGCAGATGTAACCACCATGATCTTGGTAAATGTTGATAAACAGGGTTATGCTGCTTATAGCCCTGGGTATGTGTCACTAGTCTACCACTTACCAGAAGCACAAGTGTACTTGACTGAGGACTGGCTGAAGGCAATTAAGATGGACCTAGTCGAGACACTGAAGAGAATGTTGGTGCCTGGCAAGAAATTTAGAACTAGGCTGACCGGGGAATATGATACTGCCACTCTAAGAACCCCGTACAGGTTCATTGCCCTGATGCTGAACAGGATTTTCGGGAGGGCCCACGGTAAAAGCTTCAAATTGGAGTGGGTGCCTATCATCTTCTATGTTGCAACATAGGGGACAGTGTTCAACTGGGCAAACATTGTGTCCAACAGCCTCTCAGCCTGCATCGCATCAGCATTAGGAGGGGTGTCCCAGAAGAGATAAGAGTTCTATATGAGCTCTATACTGATTGATTGCATACTATGCAACCAACCCTTTTCCAATCTGAGGTGTATCTGGGACCGGGAGAGAACACCAGTCTACTCAGCATACAGACCACTGTGGGCACACAAATACCACAGTCACTATAGAGAAGTGTGTGAACACTTCGTCATGCCATTATATACATTGATCTTCTTAAAGGAGTGCAACTGTATGTCAGAGGAAGCATTGAAGGTGATTGAGGAATATGCAGACTACTATCTAACAGAGGATGGATTGTATTTTAGAATGTATGGATGCTCTAGAGCACCCTCCCTGCTGCCAAAATATGCCACTGACTATATAGTCCACAAAGAGGCAGTTAGACAAGTCTTTCTAGATGGCATAGGAAGTTTTATTTTTGAACATAAGAAAGCAGCTTACCCTCCTTTACCATTCAGATTGGGAAGCTATAAATTCACAAGGGTAAAGAAAGCTGAGGAATTCGTGGAGGAATTGGGGAAATTCCATTTTGGGGAAATGAATTTCCACAGGAATGATTCATGGAACAAAGTGGCAGAGCACTGCAGGGAAGCAAATGTACATTTTGAATACACAAGCCATTGGGATCGAGAGGAGTCCATTTTCCGCAGTGCACAAAATATAACGGCCTTGAGAAGAAGGTTTGAAAAGAAAATCACCACCAAAGGTAGGAAATGACAGGATGAGCAAGAAAAGGCAGAGGAAGAAGAAACTAGAAAAAGAAATGAAGATGCTAGGAGACTAGCACAGGAAGCCGAAAGCTGGCTCAAAGGTGAGGAGGAAGAAAAGAGAAGCGCTGAACAAGAAGCAGCTAGAAAGGCAGAAGAAGCTGCCTAGAGTGAAGAGGAGGAAAAGAAAAGAAAGATGGATGAGGAGCTGAAGAAGCAAGAAGCAGAAAGGCTAAAGTTGACAGGGGCAGTAATCGGGCAACTAGACTATGATCCTGTAGACAGTTAGGCTCATGGCTTGGGGAACCCTGATATTCAAGATCCTGAGGCAGCTGCTGGCAGCACAACAGGACAGGCTATGGTCCCTACCCTTAGGCTAATCCCTTTTGAACAAAAGAAAGGGGAGGAGGTACCAGATTTCAACACTATCTTTTATGATAGGGAAAGGAAAAGAATAGTAAAAATGACCAAGAGAAAGGTCGAGACTGGGGGGCAGTCAGGTAAAATGATAAATGATACAACTGTAGTATATGGGACAGACAAGGACCCCAGATTCATTATCAGAGCTGGGGCTGCATTGATCCATGCTTCTGAGGACAATGTAGATCGAATTATGACTGATCTTGAACAGTCAAAGAAGTCTATTGCCCAGCTGAAAGATACCCTGAGAAGAGAGAGAGAGGAAAATAATAGATTGAAAAGAAAGTTTGAAGACATACAACAGGAAATAAAGTTGTCAAAAGCTGAGCTCCAGTTCCTCCAAGTAGAGAAGAGATCTCTGGAGGCTGCCCAAGGAAGTTTGCAGGAATTGCAGCAGGAATGTCAAGGGTTGAGGACAGAAAAGGAGCAGCTGCTAGGTCAGATAAGGGAGTTGGAGCTACAGAAGGCTACTTTGGAGGAATCTGGAATGCAATCTCAGGGGCAGACGACAGAGCTGAGAGAGCAGGTTGCCTCATTAGCAGCAGCTGTAGAAGAGGCCAAGGAACAGCAGGTCAGTCTTCAGCCTTTCAAGGAGCACGTTCTAGCACAAAGGAGGAAGATGCATCGGCTGCAAGTAGCCATAGAGGAAGAAAGGTGCAAGATTTTGCAGGTGGACAATCGACTAAAAGAGATTTTGGAAACTTATTTATATTTTGTAGATAGATCGCAGGACATCTTAGAAGTCCTGATAGGAAGGATGGTGAGATTGGAAGCAAATGAAGAAACCCCTGCAGATCTACCATCAAAAGATCAACAAGCCCTAAGGCAAGACTATGATTTACTGGAGTTTGCCATAAACACAGCCGAAGAATTCAAGAAGGCTGTCAAGAAGACAAAGGGGGCTTGTGCAGAGTTCTTCAGGAGACTTTTGATCACTTATAATCGTTGCCAGGTTGAGGATGAACAGAGAATGGATACCTTTTCAGACCACAGCCTGCTTTTGAAAATGTTGCAAAGGAGATATCAGGAAAATGAACAAAGGATCCAGCACATCAAAGCCTTAGATGAGCAAACCCTGAGGAATGAGGTAGCTCATTCCGCGGTTAGTGTGCAGTTGCTTGAGGATCAACTTCGCCTGAGCGCAGCCAGAATAGAAGTAATAAGAAATCAGGTTGCTAAATTAGAAATAAATATTCGTTTCTTAGAACCTTCCGAGTTTGAAAGCATTGCCTCAGAGGCTTCAGCATGGAAGAAGTTTTTGAATAGTCAAGCGGGACCCTCCTCACAAGCCTTTTATTTGTTTATTGTAATATATTGTAAATTCTATAAGCACTTAATGAAAGCAAAGCGTGGGAGGTGAAGCGTTGGGGAAGCCCAAGAGTCATTCGTGGGCAGCCCAACAGTTTTGTTCTTTTTTGTATAAATATAGAAGATTTCGATGAGAGAGGGACTTTTTTCCAGTGAGATTGGTGAAGACATACTGTAAGAAGAACTATTTCCTTTTGCAAAAATAAAAAATAAATGAATAAAAATAAAAGAATAAAATGTAAAATAAAAGATAAAAAATAAAAGAATAAAAAGATAAAAATTTAAGAAAGATAAAAAATAAAAGATTAAATAAAATATAAAAAATAAAAGATTAAATAAAAGATAAAAAATAAAAGAGAAAAAATTAAAATAATAAAAATTAAAATTTGAGTCAAAGGGGGCCCCACTTGAGTCATGGAAACCCTAGATCTAAGGGTTGAACTTAATTGTGACATGGATCTATCTTTTGACCATTGATTTAAAGAGGCACCCTTGGTTATGATTGGTGGATGGCTTGCAAAGTCAACAAACCTAAATTTAAGGGTGGAGGAGAGCTAGAGTTTAGATCTATGTTTTGGACCCTTGATTTGTGAATGGGTTTGTGATCTTTTCAACTATAAAAGAGGGGCCCCTCCTCTCATTTTATCATCATTATTTGGAGCATAGTTATGCTGCCAAAATACTCTCTTCTCCCTCTTATCTCTATTCTTCTCTCTCAAGTGCTAAGAGGCTCTTTGTATCAAGCTTTGCCCTAGTTGGGCCATAATCAAGTGAAATCTGTGGAGGAACTCTTGTCTCATGGTGTTGGCTTTCCATTTTCAAATCTGAGGTATAACATTTTCATTTGTGAGTTTATTTTTCATTATACATGCATAGATGCTCCTTGCAAATGTCTTTGCAAAGGGGATTTAGTTGTGAATGGTTATTTACATCTATTTGTGAGTAGTTTTAGCTAGATCTACAAAGGTCTTTGTAGATCTTTTTATTTTGCTCACCTCTTGCTGTATTTTGTAGATTTCTCATAGTTATTTTGCAAATTCAAGGGTTTGGAAGAGGGCCTCCTAGGCCAAGCACCTATCTTGCATTTTATCTTCAAGATCCATTCATTTATTCAGAGTTTCATTTTGTATTTTGCATTTTCGCTCATATTTTTGTCACTGTTTTAAAACTAGGTTTTATTCACTGTATAGTGAATAAAACCCTTGTTTTAGGGCTTTCATTCGTAGTATATTAGTTTGGTATTATAAATTTGCAATTTACTTGTCATTTCAGGGCCTAAAAACGCATTTTTAGGCCACCAGAAGTTCAAATTTTACATAGTTTCAAGTTTAGATTTTTGCATTGTTTTTTCTAAGTTTTTGGGGCTAACTTCTAACATATTTTCTGTAGTGTTTTTTGCTGTAAATTTCAGTGAAGTAGGTCACTTAGGTGTTGCCAAAATTTCATCAGAAAAATGGCCCTAAAAGTTTTGGGTGCAAAAAAGGGTCCAAAACCCCATTTTTTCTCCTTTTTTCTATCATTTGTAAACCCCAAAGAGTAGTACTCTTGGGGTATTCTTCAAAGCTCTTTAAAATCATTTGTAAATCTTGTATATGAAGTTAGAGTAGTGATAGGGTAGAACACTAGTTGTTAGATTTACTTTTTTGCAAGTAGATCTAGTCTTTTGCTTTCTGTTTATCCACCATCCCTGTTAGAGGGATTGATGTGTGGTTAGGTTAATTGTTTAGAGTAGTTCTTTTGTTTCTGTTCTTTTTTATTTCCAAGCACTTAGTTAGATTTACTTTCTATTGCAAAGAAGTAATTTTACAACTTGCCTTTCGGTGTATCCTCTGTCCCTATCCGTTATCTCCCTTTAGGGAACTCGAATCAGGGTATGAAAAGCAGAAAGGCAGGGGCTTAGATTTAATTAGATAACACTGCCTTGTTTGTTTACTTATTTCTGTACCAAACACATCTGCTTTACCAGTCCAGGGTTCAAGTACCAGCATCTCCCATAAGGGATACCGCTTGGTTGAGCCCTGTTGATAGTTTTAAAATTTACTTACATGCTTAACCACTACAAGATTTAAAATTTACCCCTAAAATTAACCAACAACGAATTTAGCCCCTGTTCCTCTACTTGGTTATCACCCTTCGGGATACTCACGAGATACGACAGGGGGTAGAGGAGTTTTAGTAATAGGCATCCATCATATTATTGCTTTAATCCAACTGAAAACTGGTGACCTTTGGAAGCCACGGGGGGTGAGAGACCGAGCGGGGTCTCATGACGTTCGCATCCTCCCTTGTTGGGCGCCTGGCACTGGGGGTTTGATTTGTGAGCTACAGGTGGACTTGTTCCTATTGTTTTGAGCACAACAACACTCCACTTTTGGATTAAGGGGATATGTGATAGGGGTAGACACACCACTGTTTGAAAACCTAATACAAGAAGAAAAATTGTAATAAAATTTACTAAAAAGAACAAGAAGCATTGCAAAACCGACTCTACACTCCAGCAGGGATTTACAGTACATTTTCACTCCAGCACTTTATTTTCAGTCTCATTTACTTTCAGTTTCATTTACTTTCAGTTCTGCAATTGTTTATGTGGCGAATGCTTAATAACTTAATGACATTTGTTTAACTGCTTCAAGTAATTCAACTTAAAGTCTTTTCATTTTCATTTACTGTTGGTTTAATAAATTTCATTTAAGGCATTTTCCTTCTGTTATCTCTTGCCTATAACTTGTAAATCTGGTTCATATTTGTCTAAACTGTAACTATTTTACTTGTTCATTTGTTTATATTGATAAACTTAGATCATCTGTACATTGCTTAGATATCTTGATTCATTATTGTTTATAACTGTATCATCTATTTGTTTATTCATCTCATTGTTAGATAACATTTAACCTGTGAGATAATTAACCTAGATTGCATCTCATTAAAGGTTGCATTCTCTGACTCCATTCTTTAGGCACTGGTTGTATCTGAATAAAGACTTGATTGTCATTTGAGAAATATTGCATTTGCATTGGCTGATTGTCATCCTTAGTAAATAGTAAAACCTAAGCCTTTCACCTAATAATAAAGATCCTTTTAACTCAACCGTTAATAAACTTAAGCATATAGTCTTCCGTAGGGACTACCCACCTTGGCTGTGTTAGGATCTGGCCTAAACGGAGGAGTTGTGGATTGTGGTGATAGTGGTCCCCAGCTCTCACTTGCCCCCAAGGACACACATAGCAGGTTGTTGACTTTCCTGTCCCCTAAAGTGTGTATTAAGCAGCAAAACCCGCTATCGTTCCCTGCTCCCAACAGCTTAGGGTTGAAAACGCTAAGGACTTTGTGTTTTCTCCGGAAATAAAAAAGTATGAACACAGATAGAAGTCATGTGTCTATATCTGAAAACACAATTTTCTTGCTGTGCTGTCAAGTCTTCATTGGGTCATTCTAGTATTCTACTGTAGGTTGTCACTAGTGATTTCAACTATTGAGTATTTAGGTCAGCATACTGTAGGTTGTCACTAGTGATTTCAACTATCGAGTATTTAGGTCATCATACTAATTTTAAGTAAATGTTCTTTCTTGTGATTGTAGGTTGTAATTTAGCCAATTAATGATGCATAATTCTAACTTTGTCTTTACAATAACTAGGCAAGTGACAATTGGTATCATAGCTGCATGCTTGTGTGGTGTGATATCTCTTTCGTTTGTGTTTTTTGGCTCCTTTTCTTTATAGTTGTGATATAGCTCTAGAGATGGAAAAGAAACAGAAAATTTATAAGTGGGAAAAGATTGAAGTATTAGCTATTTGTGTCTCTGCTTCTCAGTTCAGTGATTCACTACAATCACAGTCAAGTTTTAATATCCAAAGAGATACTAATGCAACGGAATATTTAAAATTATACTTAGCATTCTGCTAATCTTGTGCAGGGCCATACAGATGGTCACATGGCGCTACTTCATGTCAACACACATACTCTAGTTGTTGGCGATCATTGTGTAGGGTAAGAATCTTCCTACTAGATCTTGAAAAGTAAATTTCCAATAAGCCTTGTATTTGAAGTTTGAACAATGTAAATTTCCACTAAGTCTAGTATCTTAGCAAACTTACAGCTGAGTGTGCTTGCTTGACCTTCATGTAAACTTGCACTTAAATCTACACATTCCTTTAAAATGCATATTAACTGCTGAAATGTTGTTTTTCTTTAGGTTAGAAAAGTGATTCAGAGCTTCATGTCTATACAAAAGGCAAAGCACATCATAATGTAGAAGAGTTTCTAGGTATAGATAATTCCGTGAATAAATATCTTTCAGTTAGTTTTGGTAGGGTGCTGCTCATCAATAAGATTATATAATGATCTACAAGCATCAACATACCAAGGGCTCTCAGACTGTCTTGGAACAAAAGAGAGAAGAAAAAGCATTAGGATTAAAATTTACCCGAAGGTGATCATAAATCCAAGACCAGATATAGCAAAAAGTAGTGTAGGGAAAACAGATGACTTATGTTTTAACTGAGCTAATAAAGCATGATGAAGAAAATTATGGAAGAATAGTCTTTAATATTTAATATTTATGAAGATGGGTTTAGAGAGGAATATGGAGAACCCTTCCAACAACATTGAAAGTAACCTAGATATTTTAAAGCAACCCAGTTTGGTACATATCTCATTACAAGCATGTTATCCAATGATTATGTTGTGATTTTTTTTCTTTTTTCTATTCTTGTATTTTGTCCTTTTGGTTTGTATGATTTTGTTGTCTTGTATGTTTTGTTTTATATCACTTGTCTTAGTAGCATTGTAGCTATAGCACAATTTGATGAGCTGAGATCAACCTCCTGATTAGGATGAGATCATGAGGAGTTGCTTGGTAGCTAGCTTGAAAAGTCATTAGTTTTTTAGGCTATAGTGACACCACCTTGTAAACATTGAGGTCTCATCATGGTGCTGAACATTACACCTATTGTTCGATTAACTATTGTGCTTCTCTTCATAAAAATTGCCGTTTTTATGGTCTCACAACGAATTAATAATTTGTTGAGAGTAGATCAATGTAAATAATCATGACTAGTCTATCTATAGGTTTTTGCCAATAAACATTTGAGGGAGAAGGTGATCTATGTGAACAACCATGACTTTTCGAAGCTACTGCCATAGTCTTATTACCAATGCCATTATTGATGGCAACAACAATGCTTATGAGTGGCATGGTGATAGAATCTCTCGCTAACTTCGAATATCTCAATAAGTTTATTCTTAATAGTTGAGAAAAATATGGATGGATCAATCCTATCTTTTAGTTCTCACATTTCGTTCATTACCTTTATTTCTCTCTCTGCGTTACATGCTTTGTACATTCTGTTCTGTTGAAAAAGTACCAAGGCAAGTATTGTTCACCTAGTGATGCCTAGGGGTGGACAAACAATAAAAATGATCCCTAGTAACTTTATTTAATATTATGTGAGAAGCACTTTATATTTTGAAAACCCCTTATAAAGGTTGTTTGTGGTTATAACATTAAATTGACTTATGAGAATTAGAAGTGGGAAAAATATTTAAATGCCTCATTAATTATTTAAATAAATGTGAGTGAAATTCATATAATGTGAAAAAGTATGAGCATTTAATGAGGGCCCTAGGTCTTAAAAAGTCAAGTTTTGATGTTAGCCATTGGATTAAAAGTAGTTAGTTTCCATGAACAAAACTAGGCAAAGGCCTTGAGTTCTCATTCATTGTTACCAAGAGATTTGGAGAGCATGAGAAGAGAATAAAACAAGAGAAGAGAAGGGTTTGAGAGAAGTCGAGCTCTTTGATAGAGAGAGAGAAATCTGGCACGATTTCCAAAGTTCTGGAATTGGAACGAATCCCAAGGCAAGCAGCAGTGATGCACACCACTAATATCGAGGAGGATTGAATGCACAGAGATCGAGGTACTGCATAGAAATCGAGAAGTTTGGCATAGAAATCAAGGTAAATCTCTACATTTATTGCTGTTAATGCTGGCACAGAAATCGAGGTCGCACGTGTGGGTTTGTATAGCTGTGCTAAGTTTAGCACTGATTTTTGAGGCCGCATGTGTGAGGGCGTACTGTTGTCAGGAGGGCACAAATTTCAAGAACATCTGAAACTTACAACAACCGATACCGTGGTTGTTTGGCTCAGTTTTTGAGATGAAAATGGTTGAGATAAGTACTACTGTATTTTTGTGTAGCTTGTTTCTGAAAGAATAAGATTTCCCTCTATTCAGGTTTTCCCTTTGGGGTTTTACCCTGGACCACGTTTGGTCAAAATTTTTTGATTTAAAAATTTATGGTGTGGCTGTCTTTTACTGTCTGAGTCTTTAAAGTTGTAAAAAATTTCCGTGTGTTCAAAGAAAACTTAAATTACATGCCTGTAAAGTGAATTTGCAGGTATGGGGTTTGGTTATTAACTTCTATGTGAAAAACCAAAACTTGAAACCAGGTTGGGGATTGAAAATATTTTATGGTATCAGAGCGTCTTTAAAGGGCAGAAATAAATTTCAGAGTTAAATTTTAGACTTGCAAGAGAAGGGAGAACAAGCTTGTTGTTGAGTTTACAGGTTCTTGGACTAGTTGCGGTTATGGCCACTGGACTTAGAATTGAAGACATGTTGGATGGGGCAATAAATTTTATCCCATGGAAGGCTAGAATTGTACTGATTCTTCAAGAAAATGAACTATGGGATATAGTTTACAATACACAGGCACATCCAGTTACAGTTCTTACAGTTGCTGTAGATAAAGCTGTGTTTGATAATAAAGACATTAAAGCGAAGAGGATCATACTTGATGCCGTGAAGGATCATGTGATCCCACATGTCACAGGTAAAAAACATGCTTATCATATGTGGACTGCCTTAACAAACTTGTACCAAAGTTCCAATGAAAATCGAAAAATGGTACTAAGGGAGAAGTTGAAAGGCATTTGGATGAACAAGGGTGAAAACATGGCTTCATATCTTACAAGGATCACATAAGTCAGAGATGAACTTGGAGCAGTCGAGAAGGTTGTACAGGGCAGTGAGATGGTACAGACAACTTTGAATGGTATGACGAAGCCATGGGCTGTATTTGTAAAGTCTGTAGTTGCTTGAGAGAACATGCCTTCCTGGGATTGTCTTTGGGATGACTTCATTCAGGAGGAGAACCAAAGATGGTATGTACAGGGTAGTCATCTCATAGCAAGGAAGATGAAGAAAATGTGGCATTGGAAACAAAGGGAAAGAAGAAAAAGTCCAAGAAGGGTCCTAAGGGTGAGACCAAGCAGTAGGGTGGAGCGCAGAAAAACGGATACGAGCAAAGTTAAATACTTTTCCTTGCCAGAAGTTTAGACACTATGCTTGACAACGTTCGAACAAGAAGAAGAAGAAGAAATGACAAATGGTAGCAACAACTGATATTGATGAATATGTTGCACGAATTGAGAGAGAGTTTTCTGTTTATGTTGGTTGTATAGAGAGAGCATCTATCACCAACAGTGATATGGAGGATCAACGGGAGTATTCCTTGGTCATTCATTGAGTGCATTCATGTAATGTTTTGTTTTTTATAAAAAGGGAATAACTGAAGACTGATAGCACTAGGAGCAGAAGGTACATCAATTAAGTGTTATTAAGTCATCAGTGTAGGAGGGCCATCAGAGTTCATATCCTAAAGCATACGGAGCATGCAAGCCTTGTTTAGTCAGTGCTAAAGTCAACAATCAAATTAGAATTGCATGCATGCCAAAGTGAAGCATAAACCCTAAAGTGACATGCAAACCCTAAAAGCATATGAAGATCTATTTAAGAAGGGTTATGGGACTAAAGGAACTATCTATTGTTATTGTTGATTGATTTTGGAGTTTCGAGCAGCAGCACAGCGTGCACTCGCGACAGTTGGGGTTGGAGATGGTGTCTTCAGCTAGCGAGGGTTCGGCAGTGAGATATCTGCCCTAGTCTCTTATTGGGATAGATCATCCAGGTTTATCCATTGAATCCATCATATACTACAGTATTCGGAGATCCAGCACATTCCGAAAGGGTTATTAGTAGATCCACGTTTTGTAGTTGGAAGTAGCAGGGAAAACACAGAAGGATTCGTTGGGACCACAAAACCCAATCTTTCCTCCGCATGTCAGCTTCCTCTTTCTCAGCAAGTCCATCCTTCGTTATGCAGTGATCATCAGCCATCAGTTTGCTCACCTGGAGCAGCTATCAGCCAAATAGATCAGTTGAGGGCATGAGCATCAGAACTGCCAATCAATTTGCTAGGTCACTTAGAGGCAGCCAAACCTTCGCATGTGCTAGGCCATCTCTTCGGCATCAGTAGACAGACAAGCTCAGAAAGTTTTAGCCCGAACAGACCTCTCCTACAAAAATGTCACCTTCAGTCTGGAGGGTTTTTACGGTACTGCGGGGTGGTAACACTGGAGGAAAAGAGCATTATTAGACCACCCATCCGGATCCTTATGCATGCCACCATCTCTGGAGTCATTATCAGCCATAATATCAGTGGTAAGTGTTAATTTCCTTCTGCAAAACCCTAACCCTAATTAAGTTATATTTTAGGGCATTTTTGCATGGCGAGTTTGCATGCATAGTTATTTTGCAAATTTGTATGAGATTAAGTGTGCGAGTCAGCACTATCATAGGACATTAGAGAATATCTGTATTTGGGATATTACAGTGGTATCAGAGCATGTTCCTTGCCAGTTGTGGGCATGCAAAATTGTAAATCAATTCAGAAGATCCATACAACATTACTTACCGGAGAGAGAGGTTTAGAAACAAAGATAGAGGAGAAGAGGAATTAGAGGACATAGAGTTGCGGGACAAAGAGTAGCAGTTTGGAAAGGGCAAAGAAACAATGGCCGATGATGATAAAACAACTTTCAATAGTCTCATGTTAGCCATAAAAGAACTCACTACTGGACAAAAAGAAATGATGAGTACCTTCAGGCAAATGACAGAGAAAAATGGGCCCACCCCACACAGTCCCTTGTTTCCCAATAGTGATACGGTATCCACCAGTAGAGTGGGGAACACTTACATACCGGCATGCAGAGCCATCCCTATATATGTTGACGAAATTGTCATTGATGCCGACATGGACTTGCAGTGGCCCCACAAGATGTCATTGATGCCACCAAGTCCCACCTGTAGTGCCTAGACCCAAACAGAGTGGGTTTGTGCATTGAAGCACCGTGTACCGGGTTGACAATGTCCATGTACCCACAAGGCTAGATCTTGATACCACCACCTTGTTGAAGATGTTGAAGACTCTGTTGATGGTGTTGAAGACCCTGGAAATGGTCTTAAAGCCTTGATGGACATTGGAGAAGCCCTAGATGGGTTGGAGAAGCATTATTGACCCATTCTGTGGTCATTCATGCTATGATGATGTCATGGTACCCCAGGAGAAGGCTTGGCAACCCCACAGTAGGTAGCATGATGGATCTTGACCCTTGTAGGTCTCCTGGCATGGTTAAGATGGTTAAAGAAGCCCATGAAGCCCCTTGCTTTATGAAGAAGCCCTTGGACCCACACTTGATGGTTTAATGATTCTTAAACCCTTGAAAGAATGATGTGGTCATGAGGTCTTGAAGATAGTCCTGAGAGGAGACTTGGCACTTGGACACTTTAATTTGACACACTTGTTTGTTTATGGATGGTGACATGGCACCTTGATGGTGGGATCCTTAATGAAGCCTTTGTGGCTTGTTAAATCCTTGGCATTGATGATGTGGTTGACACCCTCTGATGTGGCAAAGGAATGATGAAAAATTATTACTGCAATGGTAGGGTTTGACCTTTGATTGAAGGATGTTTGTCATTCTGACAAATTAAAATTCAATTTCAACTTAATAATAAAAATAACAAATATATTTTACCATTCTCTTAGAAGGTCGGCCCAGTAATAATTCAAGTCAAAATTAATAAAATATATATATATACTTTGAAGACAGGTCCGCCCCACACAAATTCAATTTAAAAATATATATATAAAAATTATTGTTGGAAGGTCGGCTCCTTAAAAAGGTTATGAAAATGAGTATAAATACCCTAGCATGTCAACACAAAATTACAACCAACGAATGAGCAACTTATGGACTGAGGTGGAATTCGCTGACTTTGGCAGCAGAGGACCCAAAATTGCAGAGAAGAGGAGCAGCCAACTGTTGAGAATTCGGTAGCAGCAACAGAGGTTAAATAAGAGTCCTGAATTTTCAAGGAGACTGAGGAAAGAAACTCGTGGACCAGTCTTTGTCCTCAGGCAATTTTTGGGAGACCTTTTCTTAATTTTTTGGGAGATCTTTTCTTATCTTTTTACAAGAGGATACCAGTGCAATTGTTGAAGACTCTCAGGCTGCTACAGCAGCACGCAGGGGTGATCTAGGGCTTTGTTGAGGCTCCCGAAATTTGCAACAATCATTTTTGTATGCTGCCCTAAAACTCATAGTTTA
Organism: Pseudotsuga menziesii; assembly: GCA_001517045.1. Classification (NCBI taxonomy): domain Eukaryota; kingdom Viridiplantae; phylum Streptophyta; class Pinopsida; order Pinales; family Pinaceae; genus Pseudotsuga; species Pseudotsuga menziesii. The sequence continues at coordinate 468,974 of LPNX010583643.1, read as the reverse complement.
CAACAGTCCATTTTTCTAGGGGACTGGCTTGGGGTCAAAACACAACTGAACAGTCCGAAAATTGCAGACTTTTTCACACTACCTGAAATTTAGTGCTTTGGTTGATGTTGCAAAAGGTCAGTTTTCAACAGTACACATGCATTGCCAAGGAAGACATACACAGACATGCACTGCTAAGTGAAATGATAAGCACATGAAACAATGGAGAAATTCTGATCTGATTTTTGACATAGTGAAGGCTACAACAACAATAAGGTCAATGAGGCCGAGTTACATCATTGATTGGAAGTGCTGAAGTGTATCAATCAGAACGTGGTATTTGCAGAAAGAAGATCCAAGAATTAAAGAAGTCTGGAAGCAGTCACAGTCCAAGCTACATATGGAAAATTTCGGTGGTCAATTGAGACCCACAGAGTTGTTTTTGGTTTGAAGTCTTCACCAGCCCATACAATTTGTTCACATGTACAGCTAACAGACAATCAGCGCAAGACCTTGATAGAAGACCTTCATAAGTTGACTGAAGATAAGAAGAGAAAATTCAGGCTTTAACCGAGGTAAGTGAAAGACGAAGATATCTTCCCTACCAAGATGAGGAAACTCAGACGTGGCATTCTTCAAGAGCATCCAAGGTATGTAACTCTAGTTAGGAATGAGTTAAGTCTGGTATCATAAAGTCTGAAGTATTTTTGCAGTTAAGTCTGGTGGCAATGATTGAGACCGACTTAAGAAAATTTGTTGATAAGAGCAATATGCCTGTGGTGACTGAGGTTTGAAGCAGAGATGCAACAAAGCACTGTTGAAGAATAGTGTGAAAGAAGGTAAAGAAGGTTAGGGATGTGTGATACTTCCATGAATCCTTTCTTAGTCTGAGTTATGACTATGGTTAGGGCTCTTCCATAGATACACACAGTCTACACACATTTATGATATGATGTTGATGATAATGTCTTTTACACTATGATGATGTCTTGATTCACTATGATGATACCTTGATATGATAATGGACTTCTATGTTTGATGTCTACCTATTGATGATGATCTCTTTACGGTCTGTGTAAAGCTTGCTATAGCATCCACAGTTGAAGTCTAATGACATGATGTTGTTGACTATGAAGATGATATGTTGAAGATGATGCACCCTATCAGAGCTGTATGATGACGTGATAGTGAACAACAGAGATGAGCAGACCTTGGTGATTGATGACTAGATAAGCAATGTTGATGACAGTAGCTACCCATGTTTACACAGTGAATGCTTGACTGTGTTACCTTGACAATGGTAGACTTGACAAGTATTATATGCTTACCTTGACAATTATATGCTTGAGTATGGCAGTGAAGAATGATGATCAGAGAAGAGAATGAGCAGCAGTATGATGATCAGAGAAAAGGATGAGTGGCAATGAAGAATGATGATCAGAGAAAAGGATGAGCAGCAACGGAACAGATTGAAGAGATAGATGATGTTGATGTGACAGTGAGCTTTAATTGTAAAAGCAAGCTTGTCTTGCTTTTGAGGTTAGGATACCTCAAACCCTTCTTAGCAGGGTCTAAGAAAACCAGGTAGGTCCTGGATGAAGAGTAGGTGCTGATTTTACCTCACGGTTGTAGGCGGTCCAAAACTACTACAAAAAGATTACAAAATTATATGGTGTTGTGTTCTTTTGTGTTATGGTTCTTGATGATTTAAATGCTTATGATATGTGAATGATGAAGTGAAAGATGTTTATGAAATGATTATGAAATTGGTAGAATAGTGGAATGATGAATTCGCAGTTAATTGTGACAAGTTAAGAAAAGTTTTAAAATTGGCTTTACACTGATTGGCTCCCCCTCTCAGTGTCTAACAATTGGTATCAGAGCCGGCCTTCGTTACAAGCCTAGCAAGCTTGAAGGAGATCCTTAGACACAATGGAGGAAAAGAAAGAGTCATCAAGCAATGACGTGCCTATACTTGATATTACAGATTATTTCAGTTGGAGGAGCAAAATGAAGGCTTATCTGAAGAAGTTTGGTATTTGGGAAATTGTTATCAATCCACCTGCTGCATCAAACAAGAAAGGAAAATCAGCTGCACAGAAGGAAGCAAAGAAGGACAACATTACAGCCTTGAAGTTCCTCTTGGATGGACTTCCCAGCTCAGTGAAGGAAAGTGTAGGAGATGACATTTCAGCAAAAGACCTATGGTTCAAGTTGGAGAGTGAGTATCAGAAGGCAAGACCAGAACCCGAAAAGACAGATCAAGAATCAGAAGACAAGCCCCCAGAAGAGCTCAATCAAGAAGAAGGAAAACAAGAAGAGGACTCCAGTAAAGGTATGAAGTCTTGTGATAGCTTGTGTGATGAAATTGAGAAGGTTCTTGCAGATGATGATGAAGCAATGTTGAAAGCTAAACAGAGAATTATAAACTATGTATGCAACATAGATCTCAAAGCTAATTGGTACTTGAACAAAGTTGATCTTAATCAATCTGATTACAAGATGTTTAGGATGACAACCTTTGATTATATGGATAATCTCCAAAAGAAGAATGTTGAACTAAAGGAGTTGCGTAAGAAACTTAAGCATGAAGGAGTAGGTTGGCTAAAATTGCTGAAGGAAAAGGAAGAAGAAAAAGAAAAGCTAAAGATTGATTTAATCGATCTAACCCTAGAACAAAAGAACCATGTTAAAGATTCAAAAATACTTGAAGAAGCAAGAGAGGCAAATCTTGATCTGAAAACTCAGCTAGAAGAAGTCGAGAGAATAGAAGAAGCATTAAGAGATCAATTGGAAGAAAAAGAAGTGACAAATCAGAAGCATGATTTTGAGATTGTCAATCTCAGAAAGAAGATCGAAAAATCAAAGCATCATGAGAAGTTCAACTGTAGCTCTGTCAAGTTGGATAAATTATTGGATTGCCAAAGGTCTCCCTTTGACAAATCTGGTCTTGGGTTTAGAAAGGTAGAAGACAATCTAGAAGAAGACAAGTGGTCTCCAAAGACCCCAAATGCTGGTCCATCAATGACCAAGGATGCATCCTATGTACCTGCACATTATAACAAGGATAGTGAATGTTCAAGAACACATCAAGAAGCTAAGCTCATTCCTCAAAGCAAAGATTCAACTCCAAGAAGGAAACAAGGTCCAAGGTATGAATATGAATTCAATGGTTATTGTTATTTTTGTTCTAACTTTGGTCATAAGGCTATGGATTGTAGATTCTATAGAAGAAGAAGGGCTGGAAGCCCCAATGACCCAGTTAGATGTTGGACATGTAATCAAGTCGGACATGTTGCTGCCACATGTCACACATTGAGATGCTACACCTACAGTGGGTTTGGCCACAAAGCCCAAGAATGTGCAAGTCAAAGAAGACAACCAAGAAGGAGTCCTTCATATACATCAGCAAAAAGATTTGAAGATCAGAAGACAAATGTGTACAGTCAGGGATATGCTCAGGTATGGAGAAATGAAGCTAATCAAAGAAGTGTTGGAAGTTCCAATAGCTCAGTCAGGTGCTGGACATGCAACAATGTTGGTCACATTGTTGCATATTGTCGTATATGATGAGGTGTTATAGCTGCAGTGGCCTTGGGCACAAAGCTCAAGATTGTTGGAGTACACGGAAACAACCCTTGAGAAACTTCCTATACAGCTCATCAAGGAAAGCGAGTACAGATGAAGAAACAAATGTTGAAAGGACAGATTCCAAAAAGCAAGTATGGATGAAAAAGACCAAATAGTTGTAGATAGGAGAAGTTGATCAAAGCAGGGAGGATGGCTGCCCTGCGGCAAGCCGAGTGTAAGGTCTCTCAAAGACCTTAACACACCTTGAGTTCATGAGGTTGGAGAATGAACTCAAAGGAAGAAGGATGGTTACTCCAGGCATACAGACAGGTCCTAGGATCGTGCATGTTGATAGGGGGAGCAAATACTAGCGAGCAGTGATCAGAGATTTCAGACACAGGTATGTGGACACCCTTTGCCATTGATGCCAAAGGGGGAGAGATGAAGACAAAGGGAGAGATGCAGACAAAAGGGGAGCATGCTCATAGGGGGAGCGTGAGTTGTTGTCATTAATGACAAAGGGGGAGATTGTTGATGAAATTGTCATTGATGTCAACATGGACTTGCAGTGGTCCCACAGGATGTCATTGATGCCACCAAGTCCCACCTGCAGTGCCTAGACGCAAACAGAGTGGGTTTGTGCCTTGAAGCACCGTGTACTCGGTTGACAAGGTCCATGTACCCACAAGGCTAGATCTTGATGCCACCACCTTGTTGAAGATGTTGAAGACTTTGTTGATGGTGTTGAAGACCCTGGAAATGGTCTTAAAGCCTTGATGGACGTTGGAGAAGCCCTAGATGGGTTGGAGAAGCATTAGTGACCCATTCTGTGGTCATTCATGCTATGATGATGTCATGGTACCCCAGGAGAAGCCTTGGCAACCCTACAGGAGGTAGCATGATGGATCTTGATCCTTGGAGGTCTCCTGGCATGGTTAAGATGGTTGAAGAAGCCCATGAAGCCCCTTGTTTTATGAAGAAGCCATGAAGAAGTCCTTGGACCCACACTTGATGGTTTAATGGTTCTTAAACCCTTGAAAGAAATGATGTGGTCATGAGGTCTTGAAGATAGTCCCGAGAGGAGACTTGGCACTTGGACACTTTAGTTTGACACACTTGTTTGTTTATGGATGGTGACATGGCACCTTGATGGTGGGATCCTTAATGAAGCCTTTGTGGCTTGTTAAATCCTTGGCATTGATGATGTGGTGGACACCCTCTGATGTGGCAAAGGAATGATGAAAAAATATTACATGCAATGGTAGGGTATGACCTTTGATTGAAGGATGTCTGTCTTTCTGACAAATTAAAATTCAATTTCAACTTAATAATAAAAATAACAAATATATTTTACCATTCTCCTAGAAGGTCGGCCCAGTAAGAATTCAAGTCAAAATTAATAAAATATATATATATATATATATATATATATACTTTGAAGACAGGTCGGCCCCACACAAATTCAAATTAAGAATATATATATATAAATTATTGTTGGAAGGTCGGCTCCTTAAAAAGGTTATGAAAATGAGTATAAATACCCTAGCATGTCAACACAAAATTACAACCAACGAATGAGCAACTTATGGACTGAGGTGGAATTCGCTGACTCTGGTAGCAGAGGACTCGAAATTGCAGAGAGGAGGAGCAACCAACTGTTGAGAATTCGGTAGCAGCAGCAGAGGTTAAAGAACAGTCCCGAATTTTCAAGGAGACCGAGGAAAGAAACTCGTGGAGCAGTCTTTGTCCTCAAGCAATTTTTGGGAGGCCTTTTCTTAATTTTTTGGGATATCTTTTCTTATCTTTTTACAAGAGGATACTAGTGCAAGTGTTGAAGACTCTCAGGCTGCTACAGCAGCACGCAGGGGTGATCTAGGGCTTTTGCTAAGGCTCTCGAAATTTGCAACAGTCATTTTTGTAAGGTGCCCTAAAACTCATAGTTTACAATAGTCCATTTTTTTGGGGGGCGGGCTTGGGGTCAAAACACAACTGAACAGTCCGAAAATTGCAGACCACAGTTCGAAAATTGCAGACCTTTTCACACTACTTGAATTTTAGTGCTTTGGTTGATGTTGCAAAAGGTCAATTTTCCACAGTACAAATGCATTACTAAGGCAAGACATACACAAACATGCACTGCTAAGTGAAATGATAAGCACATGAAATAATGGAGAAATTCTGATCTGATTTTTGACATAGTGAAGGCTACAGCAGTAATTAGGTCAATGAGGCCGAGTTACATCATTGATGGGAAGTACTGAAGTGTATCAATCAGAACGTGGTATTTGCAGAGAGAAGATCCAAGAATTAAAGAAGTCTGGAAGCAGTCACAGTCCAAGCTACATATGGAAAATTTCGGTGGTCAATTGAGATCCACAGAGTTGTTTTTGGTTTGAAGTCTTTACCAACGCATACAATTTGTTCACATGTACAGCTAACAGACAATCAGCCCAAGACCTTGATAAAAGACCTTCATAAGTTGACTGAGGATAAGAAGAGAAAATTCAGGCTTTAATTGAGGTAATTGAAAGATGAAGATAACTTCCCTAGCAAGATGAGGAAACTCAGACTTGGCATTCTTCAAGAGCATCCAAGGTATGTAACTCTAGTTAGGAATGAGTTAAGTCTGGTATGATAAAGTCTGAAGTTATCTGCAATTAAGTCTGGTGGCAATGATTGAGACCGACTTAAGAAAATTTGTTGATAAGAGCAATATGCCTGTGGTGACTGAGGTTTGGAGCAGAGATGCAATAAAGAACTGTTGAAGAATAGTGTGAAAGAAGTTAAAGAAGGCTGGGGATGTGTGATACTTCCATGAAGCCTTTCTTAGTCTGAGTTATGACTATGGTTAGGGCTCTTCCATAGATACACACAGTCTAGACACATTTATGATATGATGTTGATGATAATGTCTTTTACACTATGATGATGTCTTGATTCACTATGATGATACCTTGATATGATAATGGACTTCTATGTTTGATGTCTACCTATTGATGATGATCTCTTTACAGTCTGTGTAAACCCTGCTATAGCATCCACAGTTGAAGTCTAATGACATGATGTTGTTGACTATGAAGATGATATGTTGAAGATGATGCACCCTATCCGAGCTGTATGATGACTTGATAGTGAACAACAGAGATGGGCAGACCTTGGTGATTGATGACTAGATAAGCAATGTTGATGACAGTAGTTGCCCATGTTTACACAGTGAATGCTTGACTGTGTTACCTTGACAATGATAGACTTGACAAGTATTATATGCTTACCTTGACAATGATATGCTCGAGTATGGCAGTGAAGAATGATGATCAGAGAAGAGAATGAGCAGCAGTATGATGATCAGAGAAAAGGATGAGCGGCAGTGAAGAATGATGATCAGAGAAAAGGATGAGCAGCAGCAGAACAGATTGAAGAGACAGATGATGTTGATGTGACAGTGAGCTTTAATTGTAAAAACAAGCTTGTCTTGCTTTTGAGGTTAGGATACCTCAAACCCTTCTTGGCAGGGTCTAAGAAAACCAGGCAGGGTCCTAGATGAAGAGTAGGTGCTCTTTGTATGAGGAGGTGTTGATTTTACCTCACGGTTGTACCGGGTCCAAAACTAATACAAAAAGATTGCAAAATTATATGGTGTTGTGTTCTTTTGTGTTATGGTTCTTGATGATTTAAATGCTTATGATATGTGAATGATGAAGTGAAAGATGTTTATGAAATGATTATGAAATTGGTAGAATAGTGGAATGATGAATTGGCAGCTAATTGTGACAAGTTAAGAAAAGTTTTAAAATTTGCTTTACACTGATTCAGCCCCCCTCCCAGTGTCTAACAATATAAGCAATAAGCCTTCCCAACCTACCATGCCTCAATTCTTAGATAGTCTAGCTGCAGTGCCTCTAGCACAAGTAGAACCAGAAAAATCCATGAGTTCCTATCTGAGAGAGTATAGAGGTTTAGGAGATGACTTCCATTCAGCCATGACCTTCACTGACTTTTGCCACTTTGAAAGTAAGAACAAACCCAGAGCTTACAATGGGTCCACCACTGTAGCAGATGCCATCAGCCGGACTGGAGATTTGCAGAGGTTAGCAGTATTTCAACACTTGCCTCGATATCAAGAGTATCTAGCCTTGGGTGATGAGGTATGTGCAGCATTGTCCTTTCAAGATTATTACCCCATCAAGTTCGGGAGCCAGCGCAAGGATTTGGATGAGGATCTCCTTAAAGGCATAGTTGGGGGAGTTAAGAAAGATGAGCATGAAGTACAGGTTGTTGGTGAGCTTGATTTGGAGTTAACAGTACATGATGAGGATGTGCATGAGGAGATACCATTAGAGCCATCCTATGAGTCTGGCGACACCAACGCATTCGCTAGTCAGATTGTGGTCAAGCCTATGATGAGTTGGAGTTGGTATACTCTTCATCACCTACATCAGGAGTCCAGACAGTTATGACAGACGAAATACATGTGGTGCAAGGCAATGAGCACAACAGTCGAGACAGTGGGCAGTCACACATGGAGGTTAGGGAGAGTTTATACATGCATGAGATAGAGCTTCCAGATGATAGCCACCGAAAGAAGATTGAACGTGTTAAAGAAAACATTCTAGCAATGAAAGAGAGGAGCAAGATACTCCGAGACACCATAGTACAACGAGATGTTGAGTGTACAGTTTTTCGAGTTGTATGTAGCAAGTCAACGGTCATGCTTTCTAGTATTGAAGAGCAGTTGGATTCCTTGATGGGGCAGCAGAAGAAACATACTATTGCATTTCAAAGCAGTCGTCTTCAGGAGTACATAGACAAGGCTTACAGTAGCTTGAGTCCACATTTTCATAATGGCGGATGGTTTTTATAGGTTGGCCAGGATCGAGAAATTGGATAGCAGTATATGAGCATTCCAGTTGAAATTAGAAGGGCGGAATGTCAGCTTGGTAGGATTATTCCTTGTGATGGTGTTATGGATAGGGTCCTTTTTGGGGATTGGATTGGAGAGAGATTAAGAGTTGGTGTCCTATTGAATGGGCGATTCTTAGGAAGACATTCCTAGCTAGGGGTATAGTCCCACAAGAGCCTTGGGATATTTGGGATGAAAGATGCACAAGTTTGCATTGGGATCCAGGTGGGAGACCTTATGAGGGATGGATACAATGTTTACTGATGGGGTTACTTGGGAGTCTTCAGGATGCTCCTTGTGTCGATACTACGCAGGGTAGCGGTGGACGCATTTTGACCTCTACAATTCTCAGATTGATTTGGGACCCTGGGATTACAGTGACTGGTAGTTTGGTGATTGCTAGAGGATGCTTTCAGGAGGTCTATTGTGATGGTACCTTGTTTACAGCCTGGTTAGTTACTCTACTTATAGGAGGCTTCCATGGGATATCTTCTGGTGGTACCATGCAGTGCAGTGCTTTGAGCTGAGGGTGCTACAAATCTCCTAGGATAATTTGGGACCCTGGGATCATCCCCAGATTCAGTTGGTTCAGTTTGATTGATTGTGGAGTTGCGTTGGCATTGCTTGAGGACAAGCAATCTTTGGCGAGGGAGGACTGTAATGTTCCTTTTTATTATAAAAAGGGAATAATTGAGGATTGATAGCACTAGGAGCTGAAGGTACATCAATTTAGTATTATTAAGTCATCAGTGTAGAAGGAGGGCTATCAAAGTTCATATCCTAAAGCATGCGAAGCATGTAGGCCTTGTTTAGTCAGTATTAAAGTCAACATCAAATTAGAATTGCATGCATGCAAAAGTGAAGCATAAACCCCAAAAGTGACATGCAAACCCTAAAAGCATATGAAGATCTATTTAAGAAGGGTTATGGGACTAAAGGAACTATCTATTGTTATTGTTGATTGATTTTGGAGTTTCAAGAAGCAACACAGCGTGCAGCCGCGACAGTTGGGGTTGGAGACGGTGTCTTCAGCTAGCGAGGGTTTCACATTGAGATATCTTCCCTAGTCTCTTATTGGGATAGATCATCCAGGTTTATCCATTGCATTCATCATATACTATAGTATTCGGAGATCCAACACATTCCGAAAGGGTTATTAGCAGATCCACGTTTTGCAGCTGGAAGTAGCAGGGAAAACAAAGAAGGATTTGTTGGGACCACAAAACCCAGTCTTTCCTTCGCATGTCAGCTTCCTCTTTCTCAGGAAGCCTATCCTACGGTATGCAGTGATTATCAACCATCAATTTGCTCACGTGGAGAAGCTATCAGCCAAACAGATCAGTTGGGGGCATGAGCAGCAGAACTATCAATCAATTCGCTAGGGCACTTAGAGGCAACCAAATCTCCGCATGTGCCAGGCCATCTCTCCGGCATCAGCAGACGGACAAGCTCAGAAAGTTTAAGCCTGAACGAACCTCTTCTACAAAAATGTCACCTTCAGTCTGGAGGGTTTTTACGGTACTTCGAGGCGGTAACACCGGAGGAAAAGAGCATTATTAGACAACCCATTCGGATGCTTATGCATGCAGCTATCTCTGGAGTCACTATCAGCCAGAATATCAGTGGTAAGTGTTAATTTCTCTCTGCAAAACCCTAACAATAATTCAACTATATTTTAGGGCATTTTTTTGCATGGCGAGTTTGCATGCATAGTTATTTTGCAAATTTATATGAGATTGAGTGTGCGAGTCAGCACTATCATAGAACATTAGAGAATATCAGTATTTGGGATATTACAATCCACCACTCCTTCCACTTGACAGGTGCACGAGACATGTTCATTGGTGTTGATTGAGACTGGCTTAGATTTGGAGGTGGTGTTGGGTGATGATACTGTTGTGAGAGCACTTGGTCATGGGACTGTCAACTTTCATAGGGAGTCCATGCAACCCATGACATTGAGGGATGTCTTGTACGTCCCTGGGTTAAAGAAAATCCTTCTTTCAATTTCCACTATTGAGGACAGAGGATTTGGAGTGTATGTCTTGGATGGGAAAGTGCATGTCTTTCCCAAAGCAGTAGGTCCATCTCCCTCTTATGCCATTGGAGTCAGATGTGGGAAATTGTACAATCTTCTTTTCTAGCCTCATGATGCATTGGCTCACATTAGCAGTAGCAATGATTTGTGTGGGTTGTGGCACAAAAGGATGTCTCATCTACATGGAGACTTCGAAAGGCTTCCGCATATATCTTCCTGCACAGAGGAAAGTTGTGGTGAGGAGGGAGGAGGGATTTGAGTGTAATAAACAAAATATATACAATAATTAACTATTAATAATTAAATAAACTAATACTTAATGAAGAGGCACCTTGATGAAAGGTTATGCCTCTTTATGAAAGGCACCCAATATGGGTATTTATACAAACATCATTTTCATTGTAATATTATATCTTATTTTATCAATCATATATTTTATTATTCATGGATTATTGTAATCTGGCTTATTTGTGCTGGTTATTTCCTTGAGAAACGATTTTGTCGTTTCAGTGGTATCAGAGCTAATTCTGATCCGGCCGCTGGCCATAATTTCAGACCTTGTCTGAATTGGAGGTTGTCCACCCCAACATTAGAGCATCTTTTCTCATTCGGCTTCTTGCCACTTTAATTCATTCAAAGTTTCTTTGAGTTAACAATTGGTCCTTGGACATTCAAATTTCTATCGAAGAAATAATTATTTGCTGCAAATTTGAAGTAACCAATAATAATAATAATTGTAGTAGAAAAGAGAATTGGAAAAAAAAAGAATTGTCTGCTGCAAAATTGAAGTACGATTCCAATCCAATCTGGTTCGAGAAGGAAAAATAAATTAGAATATTTGTCCGAGAGGATTTTTTCTGCTGCAAAATCGACAACAAACATAAATTAAATTGATGACGTAATCAAATAATTCTGTGATGTAGATTTTTCTTAAGATTCAGCCACCGGTTTCAAGTAAAAAATTTGTCTCAGTTTATTTCAATCTCAGAAATAAAAATGCCGGAAACAAACATCAAATTTTCAGACTTAAAACGCTGCTGTAAATTAAATCTTTTATTGACAGAAGGTAAATATTCAGCACGCCATTTAAACACACAGTACTCAAAATTTTCGGCCAATGGCCCCGGAAAAACCTGCTAGGGGAAAACCAGTCAGAGAGAGAGAGAGTTTTTATTATTTTCTTCAGGAAAAATCAGACAAGCATTTACAGTCAAAATCCAACTTATCTCAACCAGCAGACTGTTGTTTTCTGTGCATATGCTGCCTCGATTTCTGTGCATTACATTTATCGAAAAACGTGCCTAAAACAACAAACTCAGCCTCGATTTTTGTGCAAAATCAACAAGATTTTGTCCTCAATTTTTGTGCCAATCTCAGCAGAAAATCCATACTGTACGGACAGCATTAAATGCTGCCATACACCTCCAAAAATGTGCCTGGAAATTACTGCCTGCTTCCTCGAAATGCGTGCCTATACCTTCCTCAAAATTTGTGCCCAACTTTGCCCTTGAAAACTGTGCTAAATCCATACAGTATGGTCTGCAATAAATGCAACCGTACAGCTCCTCGATTTCTGTGCACAATAAATGCAGCCGTACCACACTATCTTGATTTTTGTGCCTGCAATAAATGAGGCCATACAACTTCCTCGAAACTCGTGCCCACAATAAATGCAGTCCATACAACCTCGGGATTTGTGCAAATAATAAATGGCTATCTTGGAAATTGTGCCCACCAAAAACCCTTCAGCAGGCTGTCTCGATTTTCGTGCCCTTCTCTCTTCTTCAGCTCTCTCTTGTTCACTCTCTGCACAAGAATGAATTCATTTTTGCCTTTGAAGCTTTTTGCTTGTCAACCGTAGGTAGGTGAAGAGATCTTAATCCAATGGCTAGGAATGAATTAGATCAATGGCTGAAATTAATTGCACACATTTTAATAAAAAAAAATGTTAATTTCACTCACCCACTTAAATTGATCAAAAAGTGACTTTAATGTTCTAAAGTCACATTAAATGCTTTTTAAGTCATTTAATGCAAGTTCACTTCATTTCCCTTCACTAGGTGACTAAAGGCTAAAGTCACTTAGGGGAACACTTCCCTAGGTACAAAACTAACACTCTCTCTTATCGAGGAAGGTGTTCTGCACCACTCCCAACTTGTCTTTGAAGAAGACAAACTTGCCCCTCCCCAAAGACTTCGTCAGAATGTCTGCTACCTTCTCATTTGTGGAAATGTACTCAAGCATCACTGCTCCTCTCTGAACATAGTCTCGGATGAAATGATACCTGATCTCAATGTGCTTTGACCTGTCATGGAAAACCGGATTCTCAGAGAGATGGATGTAACTCTGATTGTCACAGTAAATCACCATAGGCCTAAGCTCCTGATCAAATAGATTCACCAGCAACTTGCGAAGCCACAAGGCCTCGCAGCTCGCCAAACTAGCTGCCATATACTCAGCGTTTGCAATACTCAATGCAACGGACTTCTGCTTCCGATTGAACCACGACATTGCTGCCGAGCCCAAACTGAAAAAACATACGGAAGTGCTCTTCCGGTCTGCCACACTGCTTGCTCGATCTGAATCTGTATAGCCAACCAATCTGATCCCCTCTGACCTCCTGTAGTCCAGACCAAAATCCACTGTCCCTGAAAGATAGAGGAACACATGTTTTGCAGCGACCTAATGCACACTCCTAGGCTCAACCATGAACTGGCTAAGAGTGTTCACTGCAAAACACAAATCTGGCTGAGTGTTGACCAGATACATCAATGACCCAATAAGCTGATCGTATAAAGTAGGATGCACTTACTCTCCCTCGAAGCATGAAGCTTCTTCCAGTTGGTGATCATAAGTGTCGACATAGTCCTGCAATCCTCCATCCTAAATCTCCTCAAAATATCAACAACATACTTTTCTTGCGCCAAGAAAATATGTCCAGGCTCCTACCAAACCTCCAATCCCAAAAAATAATGCATTAACCCAATATCAGTCATCTCGTACTCTGTTGCAAGATCCTTCTTGCAAGCTGCTATGGGTCTCTCTCTCCTGTGATAAACAAGTCATCAACATATAGCAGAAGAACAAGCAGATCATCTCCAACCATGATGAAGTAGAGATTGAGATCTGCTTCACTCTTCTGAAACCCCATACTCAACAAGTAAGAATCAATCCTGGAGTACTAAGCTCTTGGAGCTTGCTTCAGCTCGTAAAGGGCCTTCTTCAGCCTGCATACATGTGTCTCTCTGTCATGTATCTCAAATCCCTAAGGCTGTTCAATGTTAATCTCCTCCTGTATGATCCCATTAAGAAATGCGGTCTTCACATCCATCTGATGGAACTTCCAATGCATTTCCGCTGCAATGGAGATCAAGCTCTTGATAGAAGTATATCGAGCAATTGGCGCAAAAGTCTCATCATAATCAATGCCCTCAACCTGTGAAAAGCCCCGCGCTACAAACCTGGCTTTGTACTTCTCCACACTCCCATCTGTCGCATGCTTCATCTTGTAAAGCCAACGAGAAGTCACTACTGACTTCCCCTCTGGTCTCGGAACAATCTCCCATACATCATTCTTCATGATGGAATGGTACTCATCCATCATGGCATCTCTCCATACCGAATGCTGGGAGGCCTCCTCAAAAGTAGAAGGCTCAGAATCTCGTTTACAAGCCACAAACACCATGCCCAATCTATCAGGCATCTTGATGGCTCTCACCTCATCCCTGGGTGTCCCAGCCTTTAAGGCATCCTTCAAGGTCTCCTGAAGCCACTTAGGCTTCTTCTTCCCTGAACGTTCTTCCCACACTGGCCTGTCCTCATTTGAAGAACTGCCAGAGCTAGAAACCCCAGTCAAATGTGAACCTAAAGCTGGTGTTCCAACACCAGGCATACCCTGTAATCCTGATCTTGATCTTGATCTCGATCCCCTGTAAGGTGTACCTGTAATAGTAGACCCATCACCTGTCCTCGAAGACCCTGTTGGCCTAACCACTAAACCTGGTGAACCTGTGCCAACACTTTGTGGTCCTGTAACACCGAAAACTTGTGATCCTGACTGTTGCGTAGATGGAACCTGTGCAACAACCTGAGGTGCAGCCTGCTGCTCTCCCTGCTCTGACGTTCTCGACTTCCTGAAGGCTCGTTCCTCCTCAAACTTCACATCCCTTCTCACCACCACTTTCCTCTGAGAGGGAAGGTAAAATGGAAGGCCTTCGCAGTCTCATCATAGCACACAAATATGCCCTTCTCTGCAGTGGGCTCCAACTTTGTCTTCTTCTCTAAAGGGACATGAAAGTAAGTTAGACTAGCAAATATACGAAAATGGCCAACTTCAGGCTTCTTGCCTGGGAAGCACTGCTCAGGTGTAATGTTCCCCACTGCACGATGGGGACTTCTGTTCTGAAGGTATACAGCAGTGTTGCAAGCCTCAGCCTAGAGAAAGAAAGGAAGTGACTGGTCATGTAGCATAGCTCGAGCTGCTCCAACAATGGACTGGTTCTTCCTCTCCGCTACTTCATTCTGCTCTGGAGTATACGGAACTTTCAACTGTTTCCTGATCCCCTCCTGTCTGCAAAATCCATCAAACTCCTTGGAGGTATACTCACCCCCGTTATTCGATCTCAAGTCTCGGATCTTCCTCCTTGTTTGGTTCTCCACAAGAGCTTTGAACTCTTGGAACCTCTGCAAGACTTCCTCAGACTTCTTGCTCTTCAGAAAGTAGATCCAGGTCTTCTTGGAATGGTCATCAATGAATGCCACATAATACTCGTATCCCTTCAGGGACACAGAAGACATAGGTCTGCACAAGTCTGAATGTATCAAGTCAAGAGTACCGGCTGACCTGCTATCACTGCTCGGAAAAGCAATCTTGGTGTACTTTCCCAAGCACACCCCCTGCACACATCGCTCTGCCCTGTGCTGAACTCTGGTAAACTTGTCACCATGTGCCTCAACAACCCCGAGGATGGATGATGCAAGTGAGCCATCCTCCTATGCCAAAGCTCACACAACTCACTGCCACTGCTATGTGCCAAGGCATGCTGCGGCTGAAACCAGAGCCTATACAATTTCCCACATCTTGTTCCAATGGCAACTGAAGCAGATGGTCCTGTAGTCTTGGGAAACATATACACGTGTCCATCTAGGACCTTGATTCTCGATCATGGAAACTGACATTAGAGTAAGTCTGACTACCAAATATACGAAAATGGCCAACTTCAGGCTTCTTGCCTGAGAAGCACTGCTCAGGTGTAATGTTCCCCACTACACGATGGGGACTCCTGTTTTGAAGGTATACAACGGTGTTGCAAGCCTCAGCCTAGAGGAAGAAAGGAAGTGACTGGTCATGTAGCATAGCTCGGGCTGCTCCAACAATGGACTGGTTCTCCCTCTCTGCTACTCCATTCTGCCCTGGAGTATACGGAACTGTCAACTGTCTCCTGATCCCCTCCTGTTCGCAAAATCCATCAAACTCCTTGGAGGTATACTCACCCCCGTTATTTGATCTCAAGAATCGGATCTTCCTCCTTGTTTGCTTCTCCACAAGAGCTTTGAATTCTTGGAACCTCTGCAAGACTTCCTCAACCTTCTTGCTCTTCAGAAAGTAGATCCAGGTCTTCTTGGAATGGTCATCAATGAATGTCACATAATACTCGTATCCCTTCAGGGACACAGAAGACATAGGTCTGCACAAGTCTGAATGTATCAAGTCAAGGGTACTAGCTGACCTGCTATCACTACTCAGAAAAGCAATCTTGGTGTACTTTCCCAAAGCACACCCCCTGCAGACATCGCTCTGCCCTGTGTTGAACTCTGGTAAACCTGTCACCATGTGCCTCAACAACCCCAAGGATGGATGATGCAAGTCAGCCATCCTCCTATGCCAAAGCTCACACAACTCACTGCCACTGCTATGTGCCAAGGCATGCTGCGGCTGAAACAAGAGCCTATACAGTTTCCCACATCTTGCTCCAATGGCAACTGAAGCAGATGGTCCCGCAGTTTGGGAAACATATGCACGTGTCCATCTAGGAAAGACAACCCAAGACCTTGATCCTCGATCATGGAAACTGACATTAGGTTCTTCTTCAATCCAGGTACATACAATACATCCTGCAATACCATGGGACTCATGGAATCCCTCTGAAATGTAATGGTCCCACGTCCAACTGCACTGACTACTGAGTCATCTCCCAACACAACCTCCACATCTGTCTCTGCTTGTGAAAGCTCGGAGAACATCTCACGAGCACCTGTCATGTGGCTCGAGGCTCCACTATCTATGTACCACGTGCTGGAAGTAGATGCACTGTAAGAATGGTCTGTCACACAGGAAAACTCCCTCTAACTATCAACATCCGCACTGGTGAGAATGGAGGCCCTCTCTCTCTCAATATGCCCAGTGCATAGTGAAAACTCACTCTGAAATCGTGCTGCAAAATCATCGATCTCAGCTGAAGTGGCTGTCTCCTGCTTCTTCTTCTTCTTGTTCAAACACGTAGCAGCATAGTGTCCCATCTTGTGACATGTAAAGCACTTCACAGTGCTCATATCCTTCTTTTGCCCATCCTGCTGCTGCTTGGCCCCACCCTTCTTGGGACCCTTCTTACTCTTCTTCTTCCCTTTTGCTGTCAATGCCACATCCTCCTCATCGCCCCTACTAGTAGAGCCACTGCACTGCAAGAAACCCCTCCGAGTCTCCTCCTGAACTAAGTCATCACATACTCTGTCCCAAGATGGTAAGTTCTCTCTGGCCACCAACCCCTGAACAAACACTGCTGAAGGTGCAGTCACCCCATTTAGGGCTGTCCGCACTAACTCAGAAGCATCAATGGCCACCTCAACCGCTGCAAGCTCATCTCTCACCTAAGAGATCCTAGTAAGATAAGTCATACATGCCTCTCCTTTGACCTTCTTGACATTCTTCAGCTTCTCTCTAAGCACCATCTTCCTGTTTTCATTAGTACTTGCAAACAAACCGGTCAAAGCAGTCCACATTTCATGCGCATGATCCTTCGCTGAAATGTGAGGAAGAATACGGTCTTTAACAACATCTAAGATTAGCCTCATGGCTTTAATATCCTTCTTATTAAAGGCTGCAAGTAATACTGCATCAGTAGAAGCGGGAATAGTAATGGGATTTGTTGTAGTGTTTCTAACTACTTCCTCCCACAACTCATTCTCCTTCAACACAAGTAAACTCCGGGCTTTCCATGAGACAAAGTTCGCTGCCTCATCCAACCTATCCTCAGTTCTCAACCCCACAGAAGTCATTTTTCTCAAAGAACAAGTTTCAGCAAAATGTACTACTGTCACAAAGGTTTTTTTGAATTCTGGAAATGACTGTTTCTCTGCTAAAATTTAATTTTCTGCCACAACCCGCTCTTATACCATGTAGATTTTTCTTAAGTTTCAGCCATTGGTTTCAAGTAAAAAATTTGTCTCAGTTTATTTCAATCTCAGAAACTAAAATGCCGGAAACAAACATAAATTTTTCAGTCTTAAAACACTCCTGTAAATTAAATCTTTTACTGACAGAAGGTAAATATTCAGCACGCCATTTAAACACACAGTACTTGGAATTTTCGGCCAATGGCCCTGGGAAAACCTACTAGGGGAAAACCAGTCAAGGAGAGAGAGAGTTTTTATTATTTTCTTCAGGAAAAATCAGACAAGCATTTACAGTCAAAATCCAACTTATCTCAACCAATAGTTTGTCTCGTTGTTTGTGCATATGCTGCCTCGATTTCTGTGCATTACATTTCTCGAAAAACGTGCCAAAAATAGCTGCAAACTTAGCCTCGATTTTTGTGTAAAATCAGCAAGATTCTGTCCTCGATTTTCGTGCTAATCTCAATAGAAAATCCGTATTGTACGGACAGTAGTAAATGTTGCTGTACACCTCGAAAACCATGCCTGGAAATTACTGCGTGCTTCCTCGAAATGTGTTCCTGTATCTTCCTTGAAAACTGTGCCGAATCCGTACAGTACAGTCTGCAATAAATGCAACTGTACAACTCCTCGATTTCTGTGCACAATAAATGCAGCCGTACCACACTGCCTCGATTTGTGTGCCTGCAATAAATGAGGCCGTACAACTTCATCGAAACTTGTACCCACAATAAATGCAATCCGTACAACCTCGGGATTTGTGCAAATAATAAATGGTTGTCTTGGAAATCGTGCCCACCAAAAACCCTTCAGTAGGCTGTCTTGATTTTCGTGTCCTTCTCTCTTCTTCGGCTTTCTCTTGTTCACTCTCTCCACAAGAATGAATTCATTTTTGCCTTTGCTTGCTTTTTGCTTCTCAATCCTAGGTAGGTGAAGAGATCTTAATCCAATGGCTAGGAATGAATTAGATCAATGGCTGAAATTAATTGCACACATTTTAATAAAAAAAATGTTAATTTCATTCACTGACTTAAATTTATCGAAAAGTGACTTTAACGTTCTAAAGTCACATTAAGTGCTTTTTAAGTCATTTAATGCAAGTTCATTTTATTTCCCTTCACTAGGTGACTAAAGGTTAAAGTCACCTAGGGGAACACTTCCCTAGGTACAAAACTAACATGTGACATCTCGACTATAAATTAGAGGGTGTTTACCACAGCTAAAAAAGCGTGATCTGAAATTCTTAGAAATTTAATCCAAACTGATTCATGGGTTTTGTGCCATTGATCCATCGGACAAAAATCAAGAAATAAGGGTCATGAGTTCCGTGAAGGTAGAATATCTTTGTTGTAAGGTTATTTGAATATAACTTGGAGCGCTGCCATTCCATCTTCAAAGACAAATAAAGTCGCGGCTGTTCAAAGTTCGTGTTTTTGTATCCTATCTCACTTAGTTTAATCAAGTATAGACTAACCGCCATCTAAAATCAAGGGTGAAAAGGTCAAGCATTTAATTTTCCCATACACGACGTGAAGGAGTCGTGAATTATCACATTAATTATTTAAAGAATTATAAGGTTATAAAAGTATATTATTAGAAAAGGTTTATAGACCAAGATTCTAGTTATAAGCCAAGACTTAAGTGTTGATTTTTGTACCTAGGAAAGTGTTCCCCTAGTAATTTTTGCCTAAGTCACTTAAAAGGGGAAAATAAAGTGACCCTTGCAATTAATAACTTGAGATGAGTTTTAATTTTCACTTTAGAGAATAAAGTGACTTTTTGATAAATTTAAGTGAGGTGAGTGAAAATAAGTTTTGGTGAGAATTAAAAGTGCATTTAATCTCATCCATCCATCTGATTCATTGTGGGACCTTGGATTAGATGACCATTCAACGTCCTCATTAAACTCCAAAAAGGCAAGGGAAGGCATGAGAGATTGATTCAGTTTTTTTTCCATGAGCATTGGAGAAGAGAGAAAGAGAGGAAGTCGAATTTGAGAGAAGGTGAGCAGTTTGAGTAGAGGCATGATTCCCAAGGAAACCGTACAACTTGAACTGGCACAAATTCCAACACATCCGTACAGTAGCATTGGCATGAATTTTGAGGCAACAATTAATGCATTAATTGCAGCCGTACTGTACCTGTCTGTACAATGTTTTTCAGTAAGAGAAAGGGCATGAATTTTGATGCAGGGACACAAATTTCAAGGCAGAAATTTACTGTTCCAGTGGGCACGATTTTCGAGGCAACAACCCGTACTGTCAGTACAACGTATGTACAGTCCTGTAGCGACAAGATTTTCGAGGTGGTTTTTAGATTGGAAATTTTGAGAATTAATTTATGGAGTGGGCACGAATTTCGAGGCTGAAATTCTCTTCTGGTTGAGATAAGTTGTCACTGAATTTTTTTATTTCTGCTGTATTGTTGACTGAATAAATAAAGAATTTCTCTCTAACAGGTTTTCCTCGGAGGTTGGGGTTTTGCTTGGGTCATTTGACCGAAAATTTCTGAGGCTGAATATTATATGTGTGATTGTGTTTTTTATTAGTGCTCATTTAAAGTTGTAAAATTCTTCAAGTGTTTCAGTTAAAATTGTTTATGAGAAAATGAACTAATTTGCAGCTGAATGTAAATTGGGTTGGGCATTAAACTATGATGAAAATAGTGGCTTGAAACCGGGTTGGGGAATGAGATAAAAATTTACATTCAGAAGAAATTATTATCAACGAGAAAAGATTAATTATTAAAGTTTGATTAAAAGGGTTATAAAACTAACCCCTCAAACTCATTCAAAATAAAAAAATGGAGACGCATGGCGAAAAACAGATTTCCAAGCACTTTAAAAACTTATGTTTCAATGTTATTTCAAATAAAAGATATGAGGGAAAGAAATTACTATTTCTATTGCTCCTGGCAAACGCAATAATTATATAAGTGATGAATTTGCTAATGATTTAGCGATTTCAGAGTCAAATATAGGTGAAAGGTTGGACTTCTGGAATAACAAAGAATATGCGATAAGCGATTTACAATGGAACATTGGAGATTATACTTGCGTCTCGCAATTTATAGTTAAATCCTTGTGGAGTAGTGATGGTGACCTAGTTTTGGGATTACCGTGGCTAGAAACGTTGGGGACTTTTATCTTAAATGCTGAAAAGAAGTTTACGACATTTCCCTACAAAAAGAAGAAATCACATTGTAGAACATTAACATGAAGTTGGAATTAGAAGTTGCATCATCTGAAGACTTCAAAGAAATATCAAAAGTGATGTTGCAGGGAAATAAGGAATCAATATAGACGATACACAAGGATTTCGACAAGGTTGTTGCAGGTAAAGAAGAAGAGATCTCTCGTTTAAGAGACCATAATAAAAGATTACTTCTGCAAATCAGGAAGGCAAAGGATAAAGTTCAATGCAGTCAAAATTTAGAAGAGAAGATTCAAGCTCTCCAAGAAGAATTACTGGGAAGGATGAAGAAAATTCTGCCATGAAGAAGGTTAATCAAGAACTAGAGGAACAAATTGTCAAAATATTGTAACTTCGGAAGATATTCTATTGTACTTTTGATGTATTCTCCTTTGGAGATGTTCTTCCTCCATTCGGAGATGTCCTTGATGTAATTGGTCATGTAAAAGTCATGAGGTAAACCCTTCGTTGTAAGTCGGGGCAATCGTACCCACATAAGTATTATATAAAATGAATTTTGAGTCTCCCAAGGTAGATCGACCCTAATTAAGGAACCTGGCCAACCTAGTTAGTTAGTTGAGGCACTCACCGAATGAATATAAATAGGTGAGGTACCTCTCTCATTTATACACATCTCACACTCAAGTATTGCTCTGGAGAGAGAGAGAGAGAGAGAAAGAGTCTACTGTGGAAGATGAGCAACTATTCTTGTTGCTGGGGTTTTACATTGTCTTGGTCGAATTCTATACTGAGGAAGTTTTGCAGGGTTTTCTCCCTTGTGGTTTCCCCGAGGAAAATCTTTGTGTTCTCTTGTGTTGCTGCATTTATCTTCCTTTCAGTGATCCTTTTCTTATGGTTATGATGCTAAATGTTTTAGATCTTATATAAGCATTAAAAATACAACATGGTATCAGAGCTACCCTGAAAGAAGTCTTCTTGCAGTCGAAACAGTGCTACAACGACAACTATTGAAGATTAGGGTTTCAATCTTGAAAACCCTAAAAGACCAAAACTAATAATTTTGGGACTTTCGCCATATCTCGATATTGGAGAATCCTCAGGAGCCTAAACTTTTACAGGACGAAGATAAATTCCTGACGTATCCTGTGTAAAAGTTTCAGCCTCAGATTCACTATAATTTAGGAGATATGATTTCTCCAACTCAGTGTTCCAGCCTCTCCCAGATTTCAACCTTAAACGGGTGACCTAGGGAGAATTGTTATATCTCAGGCTGGGAAGGTCCAAATCAGATTTCGTAATCTGTTCCAAAAAGCGCACGGACTGTAGTTTGTGTGGTAAAAATTTAAGACACCAAAGGTGGACGAGTGACACGCGGCAGTGCGTACAAGTTCATTATGATGAACAATCCTGAAATAAGTCACCTTGGAAAAATTAGTATAAGTCCCAATTGGTGAAACCAATTCTGCTCTAACCTGTGGTTTTGGAAAGAGGACAGGCGAGGCTACCTCAGTGCGAAGTTTCAGACACAGAGGTGCAGTACTTTCGGAGATATTATAGAAACAAGATAAGCCATTTCTGTAGAAGAAACTAGAAAAAAAACTAGGGATCCCTGTTTCGGGAATTTCCATCCACCAATCAGTTGAAGGAGGACCATCAAACTCGCCCTAGGAAGTATCATCTCTCTATGTAAGAAGTTTCTCATTCTGTGAACTTTCATTGTTTGACCTAACATTGTTGCCGGAGAAAACTAGGGCATCAAATATTTTGCAATTCTGTCCACAGTTTTGGGAAAATAAGTATACTGCTCAGCTTGCCTTGAGGAGGCGCATCTTTCTATCCAATCAGATATGAAAGATACCTAAGTTGAAAAATTAGGGTTTCTCTATCAAACCCTAGGTCCACTAGAAGCAGTGTTTCAAAAGATCCTTCAAGCAAACATCAAGTTTAAGCATTCTCATTGGTAAGTTTCATCCTCTCTATTTCCATTTGAGGTTCTAATTTTTATCATAACAACAAACAGTACCAAGCTTGAGGACAAGATTGAAAGAGTCGAGAACTTCTAAGCATGGAATTATAGAGTGCTTACCATACTTGAAGAAGCATGCCATGAAGAACTATGTCAAAGAAGAAGCTACAGATCCAGATGAAGATGAAGTCGAAGCCAAGAAGAACCTAGTCAAAACAAAGATGAGTATTTCTACCTCCATTGGATCTCATGGGTATCATACTTGAAGACTCCCAAGGATATGTTCGATGCAATGAACAGTATGAACGAAGATGACCTTGGAAACTCAACTTGAAGAATGTGAATAAAACATTCAATGATTACTTCACAAGAAGACCTCATTTCAACGAGCAATTAAAAGTCGCTGAAAACAATGACAAAGAAGCAGAAACATAAATTACAACTTTTAATGGTCTTCCAAATCTAGTCGAGAGAGTTGTCCTAGTAGGAAGATCACATATGAAGAAATGCACGATTGATTGAAGAAAAGATACCAATCAGCCTAGGCCAAGAAGAAGAAGGAAGAACATTCCTGCCAAGAAGAGAACGACATCTCACAACTCAGTAGTTCGGTTGTGATGAGAAAGGACACCTTGCGAAAGAATGTCCCAAGAAGGAAGAATGGTAGGATGATATGATCTAAGAAGTACCAGTCGATCATACATAATGATGTATGGAATCCATACATCATGAAGGGAAAGTTTTGTAAAGTCTTCCAAGTAAATCTACAAAACTAAGTATATCGCCGATCGATGTATCAAAAGATATGAAGCAAGGTTCGTGGGTTCTATCAAAAGAGAGATTCGATTTTGGAAAGACATTGCTCTAGGTGCTAGACACATCTCTTCGGTAATGGATATTACACTAGACAATTGGTGTAATCAAAGTAAAATAACAAATCAAGCAAACTATATAGTTTGAGACTCTCTACAGAGAACCACGTATGTACAGAAGGATTTGTACAAACTCAGTAGGCACCCATGGGATAACGCATACAGTCATGTGAGAAACTTGAGGATCAACTAGAGTGATGGAGATCCCAACCTTTACTACAAGGTTGAAGATAGAATCCTATAAAGGACAAGAGAAAACTTGCAACAAAGTTCGAGATGAAAGATCCTGATATCTAGTGACATAGATGGATTCAAAGAAGACTAAGAGCAGAGGAGACTACCTGTCACCCCAATGTCCTAATACAGATGCAGAGGGAGGATGGTTCTCCACCTAAGAGGGAGTGACTATGGTAGATCTCAAAGTTTGAGCATCTTAACATGATTCTTGAGATTAGAAGCATGATGAAATCCAGAAGACATTTTACTTATCCAACTAAAATATGCAGAGCAAATGGTGTGGTACCTAAAGGGTACTGCAAAGGTATGATGACTTTGATTGAGTTGGTAGTACTATGTACTCCAGCATATTGCAGAAAGCAAAGTGTTTCTCTAAATGCAACCAAGGATGAATATATTGTAGCTAAGAAGAAAGGAAGTAAAGATTCCTCAAGTAATGAGGAATATGATCCAGAAGAATTATACCGATGAAGATGAAGATTATACTCTTATCCATTTCATCATTGGATAAGAGGAGATGCACTGGTAAGACACACAGACACATTTCTATGTCATCTATGGTGTAAGAAGACTTGCTCTGTATTTCCGATCATGAACAAGATAGGAACGGGTCCTCAGAATCAGACGATGAAGTTGAACACATTTTGGCAGAGACTCCAGTAATTCAAGATGACAGAAATCAAGATGGATTCTACCAAACAAATAAACAGAAGTATTTGAATAGTCATTTCCTATATATTCAGATGTTCAAAGATGTGTACATGATATGTTTCTAGATTCAGGGAATGTATAGTAGAATATTTGTAGTTTACTACTAATATGCAGGTGATGGGTAAGTGGCTTAGATGATTGTTGCATTAGCAGAAATAGTTGCATGATTATATATATCTTTATGCATTGGAAGTTGTCATTTTGAATATGTTATGAAATGTTTCTAATCATAACAATTGTATTTGACTTGTAGGAAGGATTGTATGCAATCACCTACAAGAGAAGAAATGATGAAGTTACAAATGTACGATACAGTTGCGTATGTACAAGAGAAGAATGATGCAATTATAGATACACAAAAGAAGAATGATGCAAGTTGTAGATGTACGATGCAATTGCAGATGTACAAGAAGAGAATGTGGTTGAAGGGAGCTGTAAATCTCAAGTATGTTCCCACCGAGGAACGAGTAGCATATGTATTGACTAAGCCTCTGGCTCGTGTAAAGTTTGAATACTTTCGAGACAAGCTTGGTGTAGTCCGAAAGGACCTCTCTCGAAAGAGGGAGTGACAGTAGATGTTGGATGCAGTGGTGAGTAGGTCAGTCTAAGGAAGGGTATGTCTGGCTAGGCTTGTTTGGCTCGAAAGGCTTAGTAAGCTAGACTAAAGACCTGTCGATCCTAGGGGGATTAGTATGTCTGGCTAGGCTTGTTGGCCCGAAAGGGTTAGTAAGCCAGACAAGGCTTGTTTGGTCCCCAGGGAGATCCATCTGTCTAACTAGGCTTGTTTGGATCAAAAGAGTTAGTAAGTTAGACAAAATGCCTAGATGGATCTACCAGATAACTCACCGTGATGCTGCTCCGAAGAAGATGAAGGGCAAGATGTATCCTCAGTATTGCTATATTGTTGATTGTTGATGACTGCTGAGATGCTTGATGGTTGTTACAGTATTGCTATACTGATTGATTGTTTATGATTGCTGAGATGCTTGATGGTTGTCACAGTATTGCTATACTGTTGATTGTTGACGATTGTTGTTGATGTTTGATGATTGCTGCAGTATTGTTATACTGTTGATTGTCAATGATTGCTGATGATGGTTGCTAAGATGTTTTGATGATGGTTGAGTCGATTGTTTCAGTATTGTTATACTGTTGATTGTCAATGATTGCTGATGATGGTTGCTAAGATGTTTTGATGATGGTTGAGTCGATTGTTTCAGTATTGTTATACTGATTGTTGAGATGTGTTCCTCCGTATTACTTTACTGATGATTGTTGAGTTAGTTGCAGTGTTGTTACACTGATGATTGATGATTGTTGAAGTTTCAGTGTTACTACACTGATGATTGTTGATTGTTGAAATAATTGCTAAGGCAATTTCAGTATTTCTATATTGATGTTGATGATGATGTTGCTTCAGCATGTTGATGCTGATGATGTGGTTATGGTCCCAACACCTTGTGTTGATGTTGTGGTGTCAGCACCTTGTGCTAATAATGTTGATACGGTTAAAGTAACAACACCTTGTGTTGATGATGTTGATGTGGTTGTGGTCCCAACACCTTGTGTTGATGATGTTGATGTGGTCGTGGTCCCAACACCTTGTGTTGTTGCTGATATGATTGTGGTCTCAACACCCTGTGTTGTTGATGTTGATGTGGTTATGGTCCCAATACCTTGTGTTGTTGCTGATATGATTGTGGTCTCATCACCTTGTGCTGTTAATGTTGATGTAGTTGAAGTCATAGCACATTGTGTTGATGATGATGATGTTCCAGCATCTCTATGCTGGTAATGCAGATGATGATCTAGCATTACAGATGATTTGGTTTTTAGTACTAACATGCTAATGAAGTTGTTGATTGTTTCAGTATTCATATACTGTTGACGCAGATGATATTGTTTCAGTATTTCTATACCGAAGATACAGATGATGATGTTTCAATATTTCCATATTGAAGATATAGATGATGTTTCAGTGTTTACATACTAAAGATGCAGATGATGGTGATTCAATATTTCTATACTGAAGATACAGATGATGATGTTTCAGTATTCCCATACTGAAGATGCAGATGATCGTGATTCAGTGTTTCTATATTGAAGATACAGATGATAATGATGTTTCAGTATTCCCATATTGAAGATGCAGATGGCGATATTTATGATATAGATGATGATTCCTTCAGTATTCACATACTGGAGATACAAATGATGATCGTTCAGTATTCACATACTGAAGATGCAAATGATGATGGTTCATATGATGATGTTACAAGATGAGGTTTCAACACTGATTTTGGCAAGCAGATGATTCAGAAGAGGTTGATGTTAAAGACAATGGTTCAGTGTTTACACACTGATGCTGGGAAGTAGATGATTTAGAAGAAGATTCGGTATTCACATACTGATGTTTTAGAAGAATATTCAGTATTCACATACTGATGTGGCAGAAGAAGATTCAGTATTCACATATTGATGTGACAGAAAAAGATTCAGTATTCACATACTGATGTTACAGAAGAAGTTTCAGAAGATGATTCGGTATTCACATACTGATATGGTAGAAGATGATTCAATATTCACATACTGATGTTACAAAAGAAGGTTCAGTATTCAGAAGATGATTAAATAGTCATATATTGACGTGACAGAAGATGATTCAGTATTTACATACTGATGCTATAGAAGGTGTTTCAGATGATTCAGTATCCACATATTGATACTACAGAAGATGATCTAGAAGATGATATTGATTGTAGATGATTCAGCACATACAGAAGATGATTTAGTATTTACATACTAAGATTAGGGAAGATGATCCAACTGAGATGTATGATGATGTTCCAAAACTTCCTATGACATATAGAGATTCACCAGTCAATTATACAGTTGTAATGATGGTTGTTGTTGATGTAGAATACCTTCTTAGTTGAGAGGGAGTGTTAAAATATTGTAAATTCGGAAGATATTCTATTGTACTTTTGTGTTATTCTCCTTTGGAGATGTTCTTCCTCCATTTAGAGATGTCCTTGATGTAATTGGTCATGTAAAAGTCATGAGGTAAACCCTCCGTTGTAAGTCGGGGCAATAGTACCCACAGAAGTATGATATAAAATGTATTTTGAGTCTCCCAAGGTAGGTCGACCCTAATTAGGGAACCTGGCCGACCTAGTTAGTTAGTTGAGGCACTCACCTAATGAATCTAAATAGGTGAGGCACCTCTCTCATTTATACACATCTCACACTCAAGTATTGCGCTTGAGAGAAAGAATCTTCTGTGGAAGATGAGCAACTATTCTTGTTGCTGGGGTTTTACACCGTCTTGGTTGAATTCTATACTGAGGAAGTTTTGCGGGTTTTTCTCCCTTGTGGTTTCCCCTAGGAAAATCTTTGTGTTCTCTTGTGTTCTCTTGTGTTGCTTCATTTGTCTTTCTTTTAGTGATCCTTTGCTTATGGTTATGATGTTATGATGCTAAATGTTTTAGATCTTGTATAACCATTAAAAATCTAACACAAATCGAGTAGTTAAAAGAGGAAAAACAGTCGCAAGACGAAATGTTTGAGGAGATTCAAAATAATAATAATCTATTAGAGAACAAATTAGTTCAAATCAATAAGGAAGCATCCATACTATCTAAAAACTAATTCCAGTTGAGGAAGAAGAAGCGAATACAAATTCGGTTTCCATCATAGTCCAAAAGGAAGCCAATCTAGTAGAAAAACAAGCTACAAGAACTACTTACCGACACCCAAACTACAAAAAATATTTTGACCAATGACATGGTCAAAATGAACATAAACAAAGGGTTTATAAATTCAAAAGTGAAAGAACACAAAATCTACAACCTTAGTAGAGAATGGGAAGATTTTTCCAAAAAGACGATCAACAATCACCTCCGATGAAAATAGATCTCGGATGGACCACATTGCAGATGATGCGACATTTTTTCCTTGGAATTCGTAACTCACATCGTCTCATTTCATCAAGTGTCGCAAGTACTAAAATATTGGATCGAGAGATGACATTACGACCAAGAAATAAGAAGTAAGCCTCGTCTTCAAGAAAGATTTGAGAACAAAGCTTCCCTTAGGGGGAAGGCAATGTAATGAACAAAATATATATAATAATTAAATATTAATAAACATTAATAATTAAATAAACTAATAAGTAATGAAGAGACACCTTGATGAAAGGTTATGCCTCTTTATGAAAGGGCATCCAATATGGGTATTTATACAAACATCGTTTTCATTGTAATATTATATCTTATCTTATTAATCATATATTTTATTATTCATGGATTATTGTAATCTGTCTTATTTGTGTTGGTTATTTTCTTGAGAAACGATTTTGTTGTTTGATTGAGGAGGAGCGAGTCTTCAGGAAGTCTCAAGAGTTAGAGCAGGAGGAGCAACAATCTCCTACTCCACAGGTGAGCACATCTCAGATTTCAGCTGGTTAGGGTGTAGGGTTATAGATCTCAAGTGTGATTGGTCCACAGGTTCAAGATGTTCAGGTTCATGGAATCAATCTACAGAGACTTCTGGTATAGGTACAGGTTCTTGATGTTGAAATTTTACCTAGGAAGTGTTTGTCCATTCATGCCTTGGGGTGGACAAGGACACTTTAAATGTGGTCCCGAGCATATTTAAAAAGTGAGATTGACTTTATTTAATAAAATTCTGAGTCTTAAAATTTCATGTGTGTTGTTTGAAATATTTTTCTGAGTAATAACTTAGAAAAATAGGGCTGTCATAAAATTTCTGAGTTGAAAAAGTTGAAATTATCTCATGTGTTTCAAGTTTACAGGTAAATTTTTTTAATTTTATATGAACATGCATGCTGCGGTTTGGGCATTAAACCATATGTGATGAATTGAAAGTGAAACCGTGTTGGGGTTACAAAAATTTTCATGGTTTGAGGGCTGTGTTGAAGGCTGAAAATTAAACTCAAAAAATAAATTTCAGACTTGGAGAAACAAGGGAAAACAGGTTTCCTGGACTGGTTGTGATTATGGGTACCGGGCGGAGGATAGACGACAGGTTGGCTATCACATATTTATTCCTGCTGGGCTACCATGATGCAACATACAGATTGAGCTCTATGTTTTTCCGAGCTATTCATTCAGATGGGGTTTCAGATGGGGTTACGACATTCTTTGACCATATATTCATCTTCTATCAAGTAACTAGAAGCGTCTTCTTCCTTGGTTTTGCTCTTCTTCCTTCAAGGGTGGTCGGGGACCCTCTTGAACAATCTTTTGTGCCTCATAGAATGTCTTATTCTTTTGAATTATAGGTAGCCATTGATCAATCTCGTTGGGCATCAACATTTACGAAATACCTTCAAAAATACTGCAAAAGTTGTAATCGTTCTTTTCCCAAGACATTCATACTATAACTTGCCATTGTCTTTGAAGGCAAATGAAAAATAATCCATCATATGATTTTCATGAAGAATGCGATTTTCCTTTGTTAATTTGAGAAAGGCTACAATATAAACTGATCTTGAATCTTCATTGCCATGAAACTTTGAGGTTTCCTTTATATATGCTTTTGGTTCTCCATGAGTGGGGGCCTAAATATTTGAAAAATCCAAAGGGCCATAACATTCAAGAAGCCAATCTGTAAACTCCCCCAAAATAAAAAAAAGATGTTCATCATATTGAATTAAATGCTTCAGTAAAGTTGACATGATGAACCTTTTCTTTTTAACCGCTGGATGTATTCACCCTTTACACCCATCTATGCCATGAATAGCTAAGGCCTCTCTGTTGAAATGTAATTCTTTGTTGTAATTTTCTTTAGTGGAGTCGCTGGATAAGACTTACAAAGTTATTCCTTAACAATAATCTTATTGAAGTAAAAAACAAAACTTACCTCAACTTTCTTACCAAATATGTTGTTCATGCCAAGGAAATGAAAGCTTTGATATGAACAACACAGCCAAACTGCCATACAACAATCTTTAAGCAGTCCCTGGCAATGATGCCAAAAAATGTTGTTGAAGAAAATATTTTTTGCTTAGGGGAGCAAGATATGTCGTTCATGCCAAGGAGATTGAGCTTTGATCCAGCAATGTGCCCAAACTGTTATACAACAATCTTCAAGTTCCCCAGCAACGGCGCCAACAAATTTTACTTCACAAATTAGCACCCTTAGGTTTAGGTCACTTGAGGCGGTGCTAAGATCAACAACGTTTTAGGAGATGCACCCACTGTCACATCAGTGTACTCTCCTCTCTCTTTAGGCCTGTTCCTTAGGTGATGTTAGGCTTCCCAAAAATGGTAGAAATAGACCTGTAAGATATGGAATGAAGTCCATACTTGATAAAATTGATGTTTGAGGTAATTAGGAGGTCAGGACAGTCATACTTGTGCTCAGAAGTGATCAATTAATGAATGGACTTGAGTAATCTGTCTTTTACTGCTGTTTTGGGGGCGCAAGAATGCCTAGATTCTGCCCAGCATTTCATTTCATAGCTTCAAAATTGCTGGTCAATTTTACCGAATGCCTCATTTCCCTTTACTTCATCATCTTCCAACTTCCAACAGCATTCAAATATTCTTAAAATATTATCAAGAACAATGTCACCTGTTGTTCAAGAGTGATCAAAATAACACATGGACACCCATACAAAATGGGGGGTAACACGTTGTAAGTCACTAACTGATTAACAAGTGCATTGTGTTTCTATCTTTCAATCTTCGTAAGTGTGATTGTTTTATCAAATCTTCCGACTTCCAACAGCAGTCAAATATTCTTAAAATATCATCAAGAACAATGTCACCCGTTGTTGAAGAGTGTGATCA
This sequence comes from Pseudotsuga menziesii, assembly GCA_001517045.1. Classification (NCBI taxonomy): domain Eukaryota; kingdom Viridiplantae; phylum Streptophyta; class Pinopsida; order Pinales; family Pinaceae; genus Pseudotsuga; species Pseudotsuga menziesii. Next base: position 437,342 of record LPNX010583643.1, on the reverse strand, counting down.
AAATCACACATGGACACCTGTACAAAATGGGGGGTAACATGTTGTAAGTCACTAACTGATTTACAAGTGCATTGTGTTTCTATCTTTCAAGTGCATTGTTTTGTCAAATCATTTGACTATAAATAATTTATGTCTGAAAACACATGTTTCAGCATTTTCACACATCGCTTAATGATTCACTGACATTTACCATTTCTTTTATCTAATTAAATTTTTTTTGGTATGCAGGCAAGGGAGTTCTGTCCTAGATGTTGAGTCTGGTGGAAACATGAAGGCAAGCATTTGAAATATGATTACTCGTTTGCATTTTTAAATGTTGAAAACAAATCCATCAATCTTAAATTTGTGGAAAACCTGATTTAGTTAAAATGTTTCGTTTATTATGTATTACAATTTTGGTCTTCTCGCTGTGATTGCTTGGCAAATGAAACTTGCTCAAACTTCATTTTCTCATGGTTTTTTGAGCTTTAGTTGTAAAAATTAAATAGCATGGATTTATTCTGAGTTTTTACTTTATTGTTAGAATATGTTCTAAATTTTTGCATGAATAATTTGATTATGTTATTAGTGTACACTGTAATGAGTCGAGGCTTGGTAAATGGATTTGTTCTGTAGCGAGTAAACAATTTCATGCTACCATATGAAGTATAAAAGTAGGGGTTGGGAACCAACCTACTGCAAGCACCACTAATAAGGAAGGAAGTAATGGGTTGTACGATTACTTTAACAGAAAAATAAAATTTGCATAAATAGAAAAACTTAAGCAAATATTAGCCTACTTCCTACTCTACTTCCTACTCTATTTATTATAGATTACAAAAGTTTATAAGCTTTGGAGAATACCCCAAGAGACTCTCTTTGGGGTGTACAATAATCAGAAAAACATGGAAGAGAGGTGAGGATTGGAACCCTTTTTGTGCCGGTTGAAGTTTGAGGAAATTTTGTGTCCTTTTGGGCAGCAACTCTCCTTTAAACGTGCATAACCTGTCAAAAACCAGCGAGCTATTCTTCGCTGGAAATCATAGAAACAACACTAAAACTGTTGTAAAATATTAGCACAAGATTTACAAATTTACATAAAAAAAAATATGACAGACAAATATTTTTTACTACTTTGAACGCTTCGCGTTCTGTCCTCGATCCTTTGAGGTCAGACGTGGGATACCACGATTAAGCTCAAAGTGTAAATAAATATAAGCTGAAATTTATACAATTACAAATTTACAAAAATTTCTGAATGTAATAAGTGACAGTAATATGTCATTTAGAGGGCTGGAAAATGAGTTTCCAGCCACCTAAATGATGTGAAAATAGCATAAATAAAAGGGTAAACTAATATATGAGAGGTTAGGGCCCTACAACAAGGGTTATATTCACTAAACAGTGAATAAAACTCAGTTTTAAACACGCTGAAAGTAGATGGCCGAATTGAAAATATTGCCGGAATGATGTTTGGAGAGACCTCCTTGCTTGGATAACCTGCAAATATAATCTATGCCTGCAAAATATTGTAATCCTAGAGAGGAATACCTAACACTTCTTGCAAAGCACTTTGAAAGAAATGTTAAATCATTCATAAGAAAGAGTAAAAACACTTCTACTCTTTAATCTCTCCACAAAACACTTTGTGGAGAGCTAACTAAAAAATATAATAAATGCAAACAAGACAAATACAAAGTTACCTCAAGAGTAGTAGATCATGAAAAATTTGTAGCATAGTATCCCTCCAAAGAATTTTTATTAAAATAGCCCAGCTTGGGCAAATCTTCAATACAAGGTAGCAAGAATATGAGAGTAAGAAGAAGAATTTTTCGGGAGCATAACAATAGCATGAGAGATTCCTTAATGAGGGAGTGAGACCCTCATTATATAGTTGAGGCAAACCCTCAACCCTTTGAAGCTCAATGGTTGAGAATAGATCTAGATCTAGGGTTTAATCTCCACCTCTAGATCTAGGTATTTGACATTCTATTCTTCTCAATTAATCTCCACCATTAGATTAATTTTAATCAAAGGCTTAGAAGCTTAATACTAACCTTTGGATCTAAGTCTTTGACTTAAAATCCACCATTAGATTAGCTTTTAATTAAAATGGAAAAATCATGGGCCAAGGTGGACGCCCCCCTCTAAACTTGGCGGCTCCTCCAAAAATGGCGTCTCCAATAATGATGTAAAATGTGGGCAAAAGATAGATAGCTCCCATCTCCATTGTAGCGCCCTTTCTAAATGCATTAGCGTCCTCTTAATATGTGCTGGCGCCCTTCTAAAATGGTGACGCCCATCAAAATAGCGCCCCCTCCAACTTTAATGTGGGTCCCTTTAATGTTAGCGCCCTTTTAAATTTGGGTAGCGCCTCCTTTTATGGTGTAGCGTCCTCTATATTGGGCGTCCTCTAAATCCATTAACGCCACCTCTAATTTGGCATTGACTTTCTCATATGTGGCGCCCCACCTCTATCTTTAGTGTGGGCCCTTTTATATGTTAGCGCTTTCCTCTAAAATAATGTGACGCCTCCAAATTAGATGTGAACCCTTACCATAATGTAGCGCCTCTTTATAGTGAAGGCTTTCTTCCTTTTATGCAAGCGCCCCTCTATACTTGGAGGCTTCAAACTTGGACGTGGCTCCTTTAGTGAGTTTTTTCTTTTAACCAAGCTTAAATCTTTAATAAGCTTTTATCCTCTTGACTTAGGCTAAGACTTTAGCTAGGCTTTAGCCTTTGTCTTTTCAACAAAATAATTTTAACCTTAGACTTAGGCTAAAATGCATTTCACTTAGATTTAAAATTTTTAATTTAAGTTTTAAAATTTTTCCAATTTGACTTAGGAAAATTTAAAACATAACTTAAATTTTTTTATCTAGGCCATGGGGGGGTGAAAAACTTTGGAATAAGTTTTCCTAGGCTTAGGAATCCCCCAACCAACTTACCATGGCATTTCTTGATTTTTTACTTCAAAATCAAAAAATGTGAATTTTGACTTAGGGAAATTAATTAATTCCCTAGGAAAAATAGACCTTGCTTAGACAAAAATGGTCTATCTCCTCAACCACTCATCATAATGACATGGGACTCGAAGTAGTGGCTTAGGGGGTTTCATAGCAATTAACTTTGCATTCATAGCCCCTATTACAAAATGCCATGCTTGAGCAATTACATTATTACATCAACGACTGAGTTAATTAATCACCAAGTGGTGTCATTAATTAACTCGAAAAAATAATTAAAAATACAACAACACAACGAAACTCCGCAAGACTGTAGACAAATGCCTAGCATGGTCATGAATCACACTTTGAAGCCTTAGCCACCTCATGGAATTGACTGGTAGAACGCCCGTCACCACTTTGGAGGATTTTGAGTGAAAACCAAACCGATTAAACTCGTTTACACAACAAGGTCAATTGGAAAGGGAAAAACACTCGATGAGGGGACTTCCCTAACAACCCGTTCCATGGTGTGGCATCCGTATCATATGACCCATACTAGCACATAAAATTACATTAATTTTCTCACGCAGGGGAGTGGACATTTCGTTTTACAAAGGGGCAATAGCCCTGCAGAAGTGAAAAATCCTCAGATTTTTCTAAGGTACAATTATGTACATCCACATGTACATGGAGTTGCCACCTAGTCGAAATAGGTGGACAACAGAGAGCACTCTTGATCCACCTTACGGTGAGATTCAAGAGATTTTGGTATTTTTTACGTTTTGCAATTTTATATGAAAGAAAGTAAATAAAACTTTGAACTAACTTAAGTAATGAACTAAGAAACTTTTTTTATCTAATTTTAATGAAAAGCAAAATTCTAAAAAATTGAAACTATTCTATCCTATTCTACTTTAGCAAATTATTAAGCAAATAAAACATGAAAAAAGAAAGAGACGATATAAGCTTCCCCCAAATGGCGGAAGAGGGGCTTGGGAGCCTTAAGCCCACTTGCTCTTTATTATTTTTTACAAAGCTTTTGAAGTTTGGAGTATTTTTGTGATCTTGAGAATGTCTTCAAGGCAACCTGGAGAAGGGGGATGAAGGAGGGGGAAAAATGAATGTTTCTTGGAGTTTAAATCCTCAATTTTTTCGCCAGCATTTCCGCTTAACCTGTCATAAAAAGAGAAAAACCAGCGAGCTATATTCTTACAAAATGGTGGATTAAACAATACAATACACTATTAAATTACACTTAGTACTTAAGCAAAGATAGGATTTTTTATGCTACTTCAAGTACTAACTAGATCTAAATAAAATGTAAAGTTTTAACATTTCCTAGATCTAGAAATGAGAGCAAGTAAAATGCAAACGATTAACCTTATAGATCAGATTTTTACTTGCAAATATAAAGTGGAAGAATTGAAATTTTAATTTTAGGGTGAATAAAGGAGATAAAACCACTTGGATCTTGAATCTTTGAAACCACCTTGGATCTCAAAAAGCATGCAGCTGCTAGAAACCTATGCTTGGCTCCAAGAAAAGGAGATGCAACTTAGCTCAACCTTTACTTGGTGCAGTGGAGTGATCTGCAGACAAATACTTATACACTTGCCAAAAAGGGGATTAAATCATGTATTATTTACTAAATGAAATCATAAAAGCATGAAATATAATTGAATAAAACAATGCTCTTTTAGATTTTTGGAAGCAAATGAATAAATAGGTTATGTGAAAGCTACAAAAACCTATTCTTACGTGCTTATATAAGCCCTCTAAAGCATGTATTAATACCCACAAATTAGCAAAAGCAAAGAAATTGAAATAATATCACCTCATTAACCAGAACATATGCATCCAAGATCTACATAGCATGAGCCTCCAAAGCCTTTCTTTATTCAAATGGGTTGCATGAGAGCAACAAGCATTACAATATTTCACTAGAGGTTCTCTACATCAATCATCCACCTTGGTAGAGCTGAAAGAGCCTCTATTTATACAAAGAGAGCAAGCTAAAACGCTAAAACCAAATCCCATAACCTAACCGGCTCGGCACATAACTGAGAGCCCAGAGCTAAGAAATAGTTGGTGTGAGTGAGGGGTGGCCTCCACCTAGGCAAGGCGCCCCCACTCCCAACCCTAAACATCCAATACCAACCATCAGAGAAGCCACACATGTGAGGGCGCAAGCCTTGAAGCAGGAGGAGCGTGAGCACTGTGAGGGAGGCGTGAGCATGAAGGAGGTGTTAACTTGTGATGACATGTGCCAAAACCCTTAGGGTTTGCACCAAACACCTTTTGCAATGAATACCCTGCTCCGTAATTATCACCGGGCCAATCACAGCCTTCCAAATCACCAAATTCATGAGTTTAGTTGGAGATGACAAGTCTGCTAACTGAATGTACCTTTAATACTCTCCAATTGTTTACTGAAGAGGATTTGTGTTGAGTTGAATCATCATAAATGCCCATTGCTATGTCATTTAGCCTTTTATTTTGTTCAATTTGGTTTATTTTGGAGAGTTTTTGATTTTCTCCAAAATATTCATTTTTAATATTTTAATTAATAATTTCTCCGTAATTATGAGGCCAAATGAACTTCTGAAACTTGGAGATAGTTGGCTGGCTGATCATGAATGATTTTTGGCTTAAGGTTAGAGCCTTCAATCACTGAATTCGTGTTTCGGATGACTGACATATTACAAATTTAATTTTTCCATTTAAACTATGGAAAAATTTAATTAAAAACTTAGGAAAAATAAAAAAATAAAAAATCCAAAATTTGATGCGTCTAGTAAAATATTTTTGGAATTTATTTTGAGGGTTCTAGTGACTTAGGACATGACCATAGACTATTCTAATAATGTCTAGTAAGTTTATACATACTCAGTTGGGCTCTAATAATCCCCCAAGGCCCATAATTCAAAATTGGGCATTCCAGCTTTGGAGGAAGCGGGAGAATACCTCATCAATTATACTCGGCTATAGGCAAAGCATAATTGTCAAGGAAAAAAAACTTCCCTGAATACCTTTGTTGAAATTCTACATCTTAGGACACCGAGCCACTCAAAACACCCTACTAACACATTTGATTACAAACCCCGCGGGGCCATGGTCATAATTACTTTAAAACAAAAACTGACTAGCCAAAACTGGTTAGGCACAAATGGCAGATCATCTGATGCACTGGAACACAAACATTTATCATGTTTGTCAAATGGCGGCTCCTCAGCTAATCCAACTATGGTACAAATGAGTTGGTAACAAGGTGGAGCCTAAATCTAAGAAGCCAAGGGTCCATCAGATGCCCCAATTGAACTTCGACATCCCATGGGGTTTCTTCGACGGGGATAGCCAAGGACATCCGCCTAAGTGTGGAATTGGGGTTGTGCTCAACCTTAATCAGTCACACTATGTTCATGTCAAAAATGCTGCAGGAAATGGCTTTAACATGAGAGTTGAATTCTGTGTGTTGTCCGCCGAATGCACACCAGCAGTAGAAATCTAATAAAAGTTGTCTCCTCACGAGTCATGCTCTCAACACCCATTCGCTAGATTTAAAGCGTGGGCTAAAAACCTTCACGTCACCCTCCTTATTACTATTCGCATGTAAGTTGTATTGGATCGACATGATACGGCATGGTTTAATTTTATATTTGAAATGAAAAGGGGTCCACACATCCCACTCGCTAGCTTCCAACAATGCTAGCGTGAGATTCTACCTTACCTTCACGTCACCCCCTCTCTTTTATTAATTCACAGCATTACTATGTAATGGAATAATGTGCCATGGACCATGGTTTAAAATAATAAACTTTAAGTGGAGAGGGGTCCACTTCATCCCACTCCTCACATCTCACTAGCGTGAGTCCCCTCACCCTCACGTCATCTTCCATGGAAACAATTCGTAGCATCACTTTTAAACCAAAGTTTAAGTCACATTACACTTAGAAAATGATCGCATGAGTTGTTGTGACATCATGCCATGTCACCTTACCCTTTTTTTATTATTTTTTGACTTATTTGAATATTTTGACTTAGTGCCAAAATGTCCATTTTTAGCATTAAAATTTCATCTTGATGCATTTTTAACCAAATACTGCCTCATGGGGTGCTCTGGCTGCTTGATTGATCGTGAAAGTGGCCCCTGGGGTAAAGACATTGCTTCGGGTTTGAAAATGAGCCCAACCATGCCGAAAACAGACTTTTGATCACTCTTTTTAACATTTTGAATTTTCTCATTTAAACCATTAAAAAATGGCTTAAAAAACAGAGAAAATTATTTTTTCTCGGAATCAAACGAAACTCTAGGAGGATTTAGTACATGTTTATACGACTCAATCAGAATGCCTAGCATGACAAAAAATACTGACACGAAGGCTCTAATAACCTCCCAAGGCCGAAACATCAAGACAACTACCCCAGCTTTAGAGGAGTGAGTGAAAAACTCAGAAATTATTGGTCGTTTGTTCAACAACCAATAATAACCAAGGGAAAAAATAGTCTGGGTTAGTCGGCTTGATGCCCAAGTTTGGGAAGCCGAGCCTTTTATAAAAATTTAAATGCTAGGACATTCTTTACAATTTCCCCAAGGGGGTATGAACATGTATTTTACAAAAACTTAACAGATTAGCCAAAAATTGGCTAACTTTGGAGCACACTAAATTTCTGAACTTTGATCTTGAACAAGTGTACTTGTTCAATGCTTTGGCGGCTCACCGAAAAATCCACCAAGTGCAAAATTAGTGGATAACATTGTGCGTTGTGGATGCTGATTTATGTTGCATCAAGACACAATGTAAAGAAGCTTCAGATCATGAGTGATTCTAAAACAGTTATAGATTGGGCGAACAATAAGAATTATGTGAAAGTGGAGATGCAAAATGTTTTCCAACCACAAATGCCAAAACGTTCCCATCTATTTTCTAGCTAGTAAATCTGATTGCGTTCCCACCTTTTGGGGGATGGAATAGACAAACCTGACCTAAAATTTGGTTGACACATGGAGATTGTTGTGAGTGAAATGTTGTAAAAATTTTGTAAATTTTTCTCAGTTTTCAGCCACCGGTTTAAATGTCAAAAATTTCTCTGTTTAATGCCCAACCTAGATTTAATAAACGCTGGAAATTGCACAATATTTCAGACTGATAGAAACACTGCTGAAACTCACATTTACTGACAAAAAATAAAATAATAAATGCACACCATAAATTTCAGACTCGGAGATTTTTGGCAAAATTGCCTAGGAAAAACCCACAAGGAGAAAACCTGTTAGCTAAGTTGCCAGGAAACGTGGGTACGGGGACAGGTATTGGTACGGGGACGGGGACAGGGACGCCACCTTTTGAAACAGGGTACTTGGGTATGTCGGGGGTACTATATATATATATATATATATGTGTGTGTGTGTGTGTGTGCGTGTGTGTTAAAATTTATAAAAATAAAACATTTCACAATTACATCATACATGCATATTTGATATTTCTAAATTCAATGATTCATATGAACATTCACATTGAAAATTTGAAACATAAAATAATAAATTTGATAAATCAGATGACATAGACTCATAGTAGATATCAACTGGAAGACTGAAGTTATATTAATATAATTAACAACATAAAATATTATATGTCCATGACACCATGAGTTCAAACTTTATTGCCATACTACACCCAAAATTTGCCCAAAGGCATTTTTAAACATGAAAAAGAAAGTTCAAAACAGTAAACATTGAACATGAATAGATAGTTGATTTGGCTTCCTCAATCCATGTCATCAGTAGCCTTAGGATCAATGTCATTAGCATCACTAAGGTCCTCTGTCACGTCATCGCTGGAGTAGTGAGCACAGTGCAATAGCAGTGAGAAATGCAGTGTTGTGCTAATTTAGGTAAGGGGCAAGGGTCCACATAACATGTGTTTTAGTGTTTTATTATTTAATTTTAAAAATTTTGAACTTCAAACTTTGCAAGTTGACTCATCCCGAACAATGAGCTAAGATAAATTGTCCAACGGCTATACCGACCGCGTACTCAAACACATGGTACGGCATACCAAAATCCATGTGAGTACCCTATTTTCATACATAAAGTACTCGGTACGTGAGATTGGATTTGGGTACGGATGGGTACGGCTGGGTACGTACCATTGAAGTAGCCAAGTACCTGGTACTGGTTCGTGTACTCGACCCCCCAGTACGGGTACCCATGCAACACAGCTTGTTAGGAGAGAGATTTTTATTTCTTCAGTAAAATATAAAACAAGTACAATAGAAAGTACAACTTAACTCTACTGCAATAAATGCTTCCATAACCTCGATTTTTGTGCCAAACACCTCGATTTTCGTGACAAATGCCTCCTCTGATTTCTGTGCCAAAACTGAACCTCAATTTCGGTGCCCACAACCTCGAAATCTGTGCATAAATCAGACCTCGATTTTTGTGCAAAAGGTACAGTCCATACAGATTGTACGAACCTCGAAATTGTGCTTGAGTACGACCTCAATTTCTGTGCAAAGTATGGCCTCGAAATTTGTGCCAACCTTCTCAAGATTCGTGCCTAGAATTTCCTCGAAAACTGTGCTCCCAAAACTGTGTTGTACGGTCACCTCGGGATGCATGTTGAACTAAATCTCATCACCTTGAAAATTGTGATGTCTCGAAATTCATGCTGCCTAGAAAATTGTGTTGCCTCGAAAATCGTGCCTCTTCTCTCTCTCTTCTCTCTTCTTCACTCTCATTTGCAAAAGTGAAGTGATTTTGCCTTTCCTTTCCTTTTTGGTGAAAACCCTAGGGTTCTTTTAATCCAACGATTGAGATTAGATGAGATAAGTGGATGAGATTAAATGCTCATTAAATCTCATTTAAAATTAATTTCACTCACTTCACCTAAATTTTTCCAAAAAGTGACTTTATTCTCTAAAGTCAAATTAAATGCTCATCTCAAGTCATTTAATGCAAGGGTTATTTTATTTCCCCCTTTTAAGTGACTAAGGCTAAAGTCACCTATGGGAACACTTTGCTAGGTACAAAAATCAACACTCCCTCTTATTGAGGAAGGTGTTCTGCACCACTCCCAACTTGTCTCTGAAGAAGACAAACTTGTCCCTCCCCAAAGATTTCGTCAGAATATCTGCAACATGCTCATCAATGGAAATGTACTGCAATGTCACTTCTCGTCTCTGAACATAATCTCGAATGAAATGATACCTGATCTCAATATGCTTTGATTGGTCATGAAAAACTGGATTCTCAGAGAGTTGGATGCAACTCTGATTGTCACAAGAAATCAATGTAGGCCTCAACTCCTGATCAAATAAATCCACCAGCAACTTGCGAGGCCACAACGCCTCGCAACTGGCCTGACTGGCTGCCATATACTCAGCCTCTGCAGAACTCAAAGCAACAAACTTTTGCTTCCGACTGAACCATGACACTGTTGCCCAATCTGAATTTGTGAAGCCAATCAACTTGATCCCATCCGACCTCATGTAGTCTAGACCATACTCCACTGTCCCTCCAAGGTAACGCAACACATGTTTTGCTGCTACCAAGTGTACTCTCCTAGGCTCAACCATGAACTGACTGAGAGTGTTCACCGCAAAACACAAGTCTGGCTGAGAGTTGACCAGATACATCATAGAACCAATGAGCTGACGATATAGTGTAGGATCCACCAACTCTCTCTCAGAAGCATGAAGCTTCTTCCAGTTGGTGACCATCGGTGTAGACATCGGCCTACAATCCTCAATCCAAAATCTCCTCAGAATATCAATTGCATACTTTCCCTGTCTTAGGAAAATATGTCCCAGGCTCCTGCCTAACTTCCAATTCCAGAAAATAGTGCATCAACCCAATGTCGGTCATCTCGTACTCTGAAGTAAGATCTTTCTTGCAAGCTGCAATGGGTCTCTCTCCTCCTGTGATAAATAAGTCATCCACATACAATAGAAGAATGAGTGGATCATCTCCAACCATGATGAAATAGAGATTCGGATCTGCCTCACTCTTTTGAAAACCCATTCGCTACAAGTAAGAGTAAATCCTGGAGTACCAAGCTCTAGGAGCTTGCTTCAGCCCATACAAGGCTTTCTTCATCCTGCGCACATGAGACTCTCTCCCATGAATCTCAAAGCCTTGAGGCTACTCAACATACACCTCCTCTTGTATGATTCCATTGAGAAATGCGGTCTTCACATCCATCTGATGGATCTTCCAACCCATTTCCGCAACAATGGAAATCAATGCCCTGATCAAAGTATAACGAGCAACCGGAGCAAAGGTCTCATCATAGTCAACTCCCTCAACCTGTGAAAACCCCCATGCCACAAACTGAGCCTTGTACTTCTCCACACTACCATTTGCAACATGTTTTAGCTTGTAAAGCCAACGAGAAGTCACCACTGACTTCCCCTCAGGCCTCGGAACTATCTCCCAGATACCGTTCTTCATGATGGAATGGTACTCATCCATTATGGCATCACGCCAAACATGATGCTGGGAGGCCTCCTCAAAAGTAGAAGGCTTTGAATCACGAAGACTAGCCACTAATGCCATACCCAATCTCTCTGGTATCTGAATAGTCCTCACTGGCTCCCCGGGTGTCCCAAACTCCTGTGCTTCCTTCAAGGTGTCTCGAAGCCACTTAGGCTTCTTCTTCCCTGAAGGCTGCTCCCACACTGGTCTGTCCTCATTTGATGAACTACCAGAGGTAGAAGCCCCAACAACCTGTGAACCAACAACTGGTGAACTTTGTGATCCTGAAACTCTGTACGGCGAACCTGTAACCCGAGACCCAAAACCTGTCCCCGAAGATCCTGCTGGCTGAACCACTGAAACTGGTGAACCTGTGCCCATACTATGTGGTCTAGAAACTTCGGAAACCTGTGAACCTGTCTGCTGCACTGACAGTACCTGTGAAACTACCTAAGGTGCAACAAATTGCTGCTCTCCCTACTCTGACTCTCTATACTTCCTGAAGGCCCGCTCCTCCTCAAATTTCACTTCCCTCCTCACAACAAGTTTCCTCTGAGAAGGAAGATAAATACGGAAGACCTTCGAAGTCTCATCATAGCCCACAAAGATGCCCTTCTCTACAGTGGGCTCCAACTTTGTCCTCTTCTCAGAAGGGACATGAGAGTAAGTCAAATAACCAAATATGCGAAAATGGCTAACCTCAAGCTTCTTGCTTGTGAAATTCTCCTCAGGTGTCATGTTCCCCACGACACGATAGGGACTCCTGTTCTAAATATAAATAGCTGTACTGCATGCCTCTGCCCAAAGGAAGAAAGGAAGTGATTGGTCATGTAACATAGCTCTAGCTGCTCCAATAATAGACCTGTTCTTCCTTTCTGCCACTCCATTATGCTCTAAAGTGTATGGAACCGTCATCTGCCTCCGAATGCCGTCCTGTTTGCAATATCCATCAAACTCCTTGGAGGTATACTCACCCCTGTTATCTGATCTGAGAGCCCGTATCTTCCTCCTTGTCTGGTTCTCCATAAGATCTTTGAACTCTTGGAACCTCTGCAAGACCTCCTCAGATTTCTTACTCTTCAGGAAGTAGATCCAGGTCTTCTTGGAATGATCATCGATGAATGTCACATAGTACTCGTATCCTCTCAGAGAAACAGATGACATAGGTCCACACAAATTAGATTGTATCAGGTCAAGAATCCCTGCCGACCTGCTATTACTGCTTGTGAAAGCAGTCTTGGTGTACTTTTCCAAAGCACACCCCCTGCAAACATCACTCTGCTCTGTGCTGAACTCTGGAAAACCTATAACCATATATATCAACAACCTTAAAGCTGGTGATGCAAGTGAGCTATCCTCCTATGTTGCAGCTCGCAAAGCTCGCTGCCGCTGCTATGTGCCAAGGCATGCTGAAGTTGAAACAAGAGCTTGTACATTTTCCCACATCTGACTCCAATGGTGTAGGAAGTAGATGGTCCTGCAGTCTTGGGAAACAAACGCAAATGTCCATCAAGGAAGGACACCCCAAGACCTCGATCCTCGATCATGGAAACTGAAACTAAGTTATTCTTCAGCCCAGGCACATACAGTACATCTCTCAAAACCATGGGACTCATGGACTCCCTCTGAAAGGTAATGATCCCACGCCCAACTGCTCTAATAGCAGAGTCATCTCCCAATACTACCTCCACATCAGTCTTTGTTTGTGAAAGCTCGGAGAACATCTCTCGAGCACCTGTCATGTGGCTCAAAGATCCACTATCAATATATCATGTGCTGGAAGTGGATGCACTATAAGAATGGTTTGTCAACAAGGAATACTCCCTCTCACTATCAACATCTGCATTGGTGATGATGGATGCTCTCTCTCTATTAGCATGTCCAGTGCACAGAGAAAACGCTCTCCGAAATCTAACTGCAAAGTCCTCAACCTCCGTCGAACCTACTGTCTACTGCTGCTTCTTCTTCTTCTTTAGTGGACACTGCCCATCATAGTGTCCCATCTTCTGAAAAGTGAAGCACTTCACAGTACTCAAATCCTTCTTTTGCCCATCTTGCTGCTTGGCCCCACCCTTCTTGGGACCCTTCTTGAACTTCTTCTTTCCCTTTGCTGTCAAAGCCACATCATCCTCATCCTCCCTACTAGTAGAAGCACTGCCTTGCAAAAGACCGCTTCGAGTCTCCTCTTGAACAAAATCATCACATATCTTGTCACATGTAGGTAAGTTCTCCCTAGCTACCAAAGCCTCCACAAACACAACCCAAGGCTTTGAAACCCCATTCAAAGCTGTCGGCACTAGCTCTGCATTAGGAACAACGTCCCCAACTGCTGCAAGCTCATCTCTCACCTGAGAGATCCTAGTAAGGTAAGATATCACAACCTCCCCTTTGGCCATTTTGATACTCTTCAGTTTCTCCCTCAAAACCATCTTCCTATTCTCGTTTGAGCTCTGAAACAATCCGGTCAAAGCATCCCACATCTGAAATGCATGGGTCTTACTCAGGATGTGAGGAATCACATGGTCTTTAACTACATCTAGGATTATTCTTCTAGCTTTTATGTCCTTATTGTTGAAGGCGGTAAGGGTTGCTGCATCAGTGATAAGGGAATTTGCTGTAGTGTTAAGAACCACCTCATCCTACAACTCATTCTCCTCCAATATCAACATTATCCTAGCTTTCCATGGGATAAAATTCCCAGCCCCATCAAGCCTATCCTCCATTTTAAGTCCAGTTGAAGTCATATTTTGCAAAGTCCAAGTTTCAACAAAATGTTGCTACTGTCAAAAGAATTTTTCTGAGTTCTGGAAATTACTTTCTGTCTGCAAAAATTTAATTTTCTGCCCAACCTTGCTTTGATACCATGTAAATTTTTCTCAGTTTTCAGCCATCGGTTTAAATGTAAAAAAATTCTTTGTTTAATGCCCAGCCCAGATTTAATAAAGTCTGGAAATTGCACAATATTTTAGACTGATAAAAAGACTGCTGAAACTCACATTTACTGACAGAAAATAAAATAATAAATGCACACCATAAATTTCAGACTCGGAGATTTTTGGCAAACTTGCCCAGGAAAAACCCACAAGGGGAAAACCTGTTAGGAGAGAGATTTTAATTTCTTCAGTAAAATATAGAACAACAAGTACAACAGAAAGTACAACTTATCTCTATTGCAATAAATGCACCCAAAACCTCCTCAATTTTCGTGCAATAAATGCACCCAGAACATTTTAGTGTTTATTGGTGTGTTGATAGCTATAATTTTATTCACGGCCACGTACTGATATTCAATTATAAGTATGCCTCTATATGTCATTTTGTCGTCCACTTGTTTCTCGATCTCAATTTTTGGACACATTTTTTTAATACACTTTGTTAGCACCGACATTTGATTTCTCGATTTCATTGATCCTTTAATAGTTTCCTTATTCATGGTTTGGACTTGAACCATAGAGGACATCCCTAATTCAACTAGGCTGGTGGGTGTTTGTGTTGTTTAAAAATATGCATATATCCTTGTGTTCATTTTTTTAAACGTTTTCATAAGCAAGATTTGACTATGATTTTTTTAGTTGATATGTCCTTGTTCTTCTTTAACATTTTATTTTAAATTTTCCTGAATTATTGATTCTTTTGTTGTGAATCCTTGTGATTTTCTGTTCCGCTTTTTATTTTTTTGTTCTCTTTGCTAAGAAACCTATTTATATATCGTAAATAAGATATTTGGTAAGAATCCTATCAAGGGAACTATTTATAGATCGTAAATGAGATATTTCATGAGAATCATTGATTGAGTTTTTCACCATCTTATACATTTGTCCTTATTGTATCCATGCATAATTTGAGTGAATTTTGTTTGTGCCATTTTTTCCATCAACGAATACATGAATTCAAATGTCATTAAGCGTTTCATTGGGTGGCCAAGGTCTGTAGGACAGTTAGTTTTGTTTAACAATGTAAACTTTGCAATTGTAAATGATGAATGTGATTCCCACTGGTGTCTCGTCTGAGCTTATACAAGAAAGCTTCCCTTCTTTCTTGTGAGATGCAAATAACCCACTTATCTCATGTGACTTAGATGAGCATGATGTACTTCTCTGTAGTGATGCTTAATTATACCCTGCGACAACAGTAAAATTCTTGATGATAGGGAGTGATAACTTTTTTCTGGACACAGAGTTTTGCAATGTTTTTCACATATAGAGTTTGAATCAATTTACATTCACTGCGACACTTTGTGGGATAGTGTAGTATTGTGTTTCAAGTAATGCTTGTTGTGATGCAGGATTACTTGGAAACAACACATCAATTTCTGGAGCTTTCTCCACATGTCATAATTCCAATGCATGGTAGGCCAAACCTCTGGCCTACAAAACTTCTTTGTGGATATATCAAGTATGTATTCTATAATACTTAGATATCTTTGTGTTGTTTCATGGTTATGCATAACTAGATTTTATGAACAAATGGAATGAGATAGATATAATCTTGTTTATCATCGATTGCAAGAAGACTTTTGCATACGTATATAAGAATATATTGAATAATGAATAATTGATAGTATGATAATTACAATGGGCCTTGTGACGGTATACTTATATGCATTTACTGGTCACAAGGTAAGAGGTGCGTTCTTTGACTTTTCATTTAGCATAATTAATATTAGCAAAAAATGTTATTATTATCCTGATAGTTATATGCATGTTTATTACATTATCACCCCTTAAGCAATGCTTTGTCTTCAAAACATAATAAAGTGGATTTTCTCTAGTTGAACATGTTTCTTTGGTGGCATCATCCTTGTATTTGGCTAGTTTTAGAGGTTTGATTTGGTCCTTAATTTGTGTGTTGGTGAGGTTCCTTTGTAATATATATATATATATCATACCTTGAAGTTGCTTGAGTTGGTTGTTTATCGTAAAACTTTATCTCTTCTTGGGTATATACTTGACTTACTTTCATCCCTATATGTTTGTATGTGCTTTTTATCAGCAGAAATCCATTCACTTTATTTGATAAAAATATATCAATGTTAAATGAGTAATTGTTGAATGAATGATGAAGTTCAAATACAATCAGGACCTGTAAATAGGCCCATTTGTGCCTTTTCATTTGAAAAGGCATGTATTTTAAATTAATTAATAATATTTCATTTCTTTTATCTCCTTTTATTTATTTAGTCATTATTATTAATATTATTTAATGTTTATTTATTGAATTATTTTTTATGATACTTTAGTATTGTTTTTGTTTATCTATTTAGCCTATACCATGTACATTACATTACCCACCCTTAAAAAATTGCTTTGTCCTCAAAGCAAGGGCAATGATGGGTGTTGTTGAAGAAAGCTCTGTATTTCCCAAGGCAAGTCTTCTTCTGGCAAGTTCTTCCATTTAATAAGATATTCTTTAGTAGTTCTGGGGTGGGCTTTTCTTTCTTTAATAACAAGTATACCCTCTAGCTTTGAGATAATTCTTCCTTTGTCATTGTTGTCCGCCGATTGCACACCAGTAGCAGAAATCAATTGAAAGTTGTCTCCTCACTTGAGAAAGTGGGAGAGGTGTGACCTTGGGGGCAAGCACAGAGCTAGGTACTATCACCTACTCCTAGATCCTCCGTTTATGATAACTTCTAACGAAGCCAAGGGGGGTAGTCCCTAACAGAGAGTTTTCTATGGCTCAATGTTAAGTTAAGTTTTGGATGCGGATGGGTGTTGTTTAGGAGTTATTGTGATTTAAAATGATTAATATTAAGGGGATGATGATTAATCAAAGCAATCCATGTTGCTAACAAGAGATCACATAGATAAGCAAAGATTCCAGACACATAACTTAAGCATTCAAATATATTCAATTGAAATGGACCATAGACAATTGTTCAAGATAGAAAATTAATCAAATATAACAAAGGACCAGTGTCTTATGGAGTCAAATAAATGCGTGAAATAAAATCTAGGAATTAAGTTAGTGAGTATTAGGTTTTGCAAGTGCTCTTGGTAGATTTTAAGAGTTTTTAATAGTGGTCTTGGTTATGGTAGCTGGATGTCCTAACCGGAAATACCTTCAGTGGCTCTGTTCGAAGACATGACGGACCTGTCTAGGATCACAGGCAAGTGTTCAATAACTTAACTACTTGTGCCCAGATTGGGTAGCCCGACGCCAACACTTGGAATTTGCCCACATGCCTCCGTATTTAAACGAAACAACGTCGGTGCGTTGGTTATGGGGGAAAAGTTTTAATTAAGTTACTCTTGTGGGGTTTAAAGATCCAGTGCCGTTTCTGGGTATTCCGATCAGAGATCGGTCAGAGCGTACTCCGGCAAGGAGGGAAGGGAGTTAATTAATTAAAGGGGTGTGTGTGTTGAAGATTTTATTAAGTTAATTAATTAGACTCTCCGATAGAGAGTGCTCTTGACCTTGTCTTATAACGAAGGTCCAAGAGTCTTATCAAATCTGGATGAGACTAATGCAAGGATGATGCAAATACTAAGATGCTCCCCGATAGAGAGTGCTCTTGACTTCTGTTTCTGCAAGTTTAAGAGTCTTACTTAAGAGTTAATTGATTAAACAAATGTGAACAAGAAGCTAAGATGAGTTATTAAAGTCTCCGAACGAGAGTACTCTTGATCCACCTTATGGTGTGATTCAAGAGATTTAAGCAGTTGATTTACTTAGAAAGATAAACAATTTAAAATAGAATAATCAACTTAATTAATGAATTAAATGTGATGGATTAACAATTATTCAAAGAATAAGATGCAAATAATTATGAAGACAAGCAAATCTAACCTAAGCATACACAAGTAAACACAACACAAGCCTCCCCAAATGGGGGAGGATGAGAGTGGGGACTTAAAAACCTCACTCAAACAAAAGTATTTTATTGAAATTATTACAAATTGCCTTTAGGAATTTAATCCTTGAAAGGGCTTTTCAAATAAAAGCATACAACTCTACTATCATTAAAATTTGCGTAAAAAAAAAAAGAAGGAGAGTGCTTTTACTTTTACTTGAAGATCCTTCTGAAACCTGTGAAAAGGGAAAAGAGAAGAAGTTTGAATGAGAGCCAAAAGAGCAAAGAAAAAGAGGGCTGAAACAAAAAAAGATGAGGAAAAGAAGGCAAGAAAACAAAGAGAAGGTCAAAATCAAAGAAAGGGAGGGATAGTGCAGCCAACTATGAAGCTAAAGGAGGACAAAAATTGAAGAAAACGGGGCAGCGAAAGAGAAAACAAATGGATGTCATAAAAAATACAAAACAGGGCTTGTTCCATACTTGGCAGGGTCTTTGTCCATTCAATCTTCTAGTACATGAAATGCCATATTACATTATAGGTTCCAATTGGGGTGCCATAAGCATCAACATTTGACGTATGGGCTTCAAACATGAGCTTTGTAAAGCTTGTGGGTAGAAGCACTTCTTCAATGCTTCTTGAAGTGATTCAAGAGCTTCTTCATCATACGGAGGGCATGTGCATGGGTTCCACAACATGCCAATAGCCACGAATTCCACCAAGGGTATTAAGGTCATCATCAATGAAATAAGGGTCTCCATCCACACATCAAAAGCTCCACACACATGAGCCACACCATGAGGCCTCCAAGGGCCAAAGTCCATCGTGTCTTCATCACCATACATCAAGGGTTCCACATAAGGACATCTTCAAGGTTCAAAGGGCTTCAACATGTCAACCAAGACTTCTTCAAGAAACTTGTGGGCTTAAGGACCATCTCCAAGGGTTCCAAGACTCCATCAAGTCATCAATAACCATGCAAACAACTTGTGGGGTTTCCAAGCCTTTTCCTAGGGTAGCATGACCCTATCATGACATCATCATAGCATGAATGACCACAGAATGGGTCATTAATGCTTTTCTAACCCATCTAGGGTTTCTCCAACGTCCATCAAGGCTTCAAGACCATCTCCAAGGAATTCAACGCCATCAACAAAGTCTTCATCATCTTTAGCAAGGTGGTGGATCAAGATCCAGCCTTGTGGGTACAAGGACCTTGTCAACTGGGTACAAGGTGCTTCAAGGCACAAACCCATTCTGTAAGGGATCAAGGCACTATAGGTGGGACTTAGTGGCATCAATGACATCCCGTGGGGCCACTGCAAGTCCATGTTGGCATCAATGACAATTCCATACTTGGTCTTCCTCATCCATACTTGCTTCTTAGCATCTGTCCTTTGAGCATTTGTTCCTTCATTTGTACTGGCTTTCCTTGATGAGTTGTCTAGGTAGCTTCTCAAGGATTGTTTTCGTGTACTCCAACAATCTTGAGCTTTGTGCCCAAGGCCACTGTAGCTATAACACCTCATCATATGACAATGTGCAGCAATGTGACCAACATTGTTGCATGACCAACATCTAACTGAGCTGTTGGAACTTCCAACACTTCTTTGATCAACTTCATTTCTCCATGCTTGAAAGTGTCCCTGACTGTAGGCATTTGATTTCTGATCTTCAAATCTTCTTGCTGATGTATATGAAGTACTCCTTCTTGGTTGACTTCTTTGACTTGCACATTCTTGGGCTTTGTGGCCAAACCCACTGCAGGTGTAGCATCTCAATGTGTGACATGTGGCAGCAACATGTCCAACTTGATTACATGTCCAACATCTGATTGAGTCATTGGGGCTTCTATCCCTTCTTCTTCCATAGAATCTACAATCCATAGCCTTATGACCAAAGTTAGAACAAAAATAACAATAACCATTAAAGCCACTTTCATACTTGGGTCTTGGAGTTGTTTCCTTTATGAAGTTGCTTTGAGGAATAGACCTAACTCCTTGTTTCATCTTTGAACTTCCAAAATTTTTGTTGTCATGTGCAGGTGCATGGGGAGAAGCTTTCGGCGTTGATGGATCTGCTTCTGGAGTCTTCAGAGACCAAGTGTCATCTTCAGATTTTTCTTTGTTCTTCTTGTAACCAAGACCAGTTTTGTTGAGTGGAGATCTTTGGCAATCTAAGATCTTATCTAGGACAATTGAACTGTCCTGGAACTTGACCAAGGCTTCATTCTTCTTACCTTTCTTCTTGAGACCAACTACCTCAATTTCCAACTTCTGGACTGTCTCCTTTTCTTCCAGCTGACTCTTCAGGATTTCTTCTGTCCTCTTGGCTTTCTCTAGCTGAGTCTTCAGATCATGATTGACCTCTCTAGTTTCTTCAAGCTCTTGAGCAGGCTTTTCTGATTCTTCCTTTTGACTGATCAATTCAGTCTTTAATTGTTCAACTTCAGCATCCTTGTCTTTCATTTGATCTCACAACTCTTTGTCCTTGTGTTTGAGCTTTACAAGCAACACTTTCATTGACATGGTCTTCTACTGATATTCATTCAAGGAGTCCAAGATTTTCTTTTTGAACTTCGTGAAATTACTCTGGTTCAGATTTACTGTGTTTAGGAACCAATTGGCTCTGAGATCAATATTTAGCAACGCGAGATGTATCTCATGTGCAGTCTTTGATAGTCCTTCATCATCTTTTGCAAGAACCTTCTCAATTTCATCACACAAGCTATCATTATAATCACAAGAGTCCATACCTTTACTAAAGTCCTCTTCTTGTTTGTCTTCTTCTTGATTGAGCTCTTCTGGGGGCTTGTCTTCTGATTTCTGATCTGTCTTTTCGGGTTCTGGTCTTGCCTTCTAATACTCACTCTCCAACTTGAACCATAGGTCTTTTGCCGAAGTGTACTCTCCTACACTTTCCTTCACTGAGCTAGGAAGTCCATCCATGAGGAACTTCAAGGCTGTAGTGTTGTCCTTCTTTGCTTCCTTCTGTGCATCTGATTTTCCTTTCTTGTTTGATGGAGCGGGTGGATTGATGACAACTTTCCAAATACCAAACTTCTTTAGAAAAGCCTTCATTTTGCTCCTCCAACTGAAATAATCTGTAGTATCAAGTACAGGACGTCATTGCTTGATGACTTTTTCTTTTCCTTCATTGTGTCTAAGGATCTCCTTGAAGCTTGCTAGGCTTGTGACGAAGGCCGACTCTGATACCAATTGTTAGACACTGAGAGGGGGGGGTGAATTAGTGTAAAGCAATATTAAACCTTTTCTTAGTTTGTCACAATTAACTACCAATTCATCATTCTATCATTCTCATAATCATTTCATAAACATCTTTTACTTCATCATTCACATAGCATAAGCATTTGAATCATCAAGAACCATAACACAAAAAAACATAACACCATATAATTTTGTAATCTTTTTGTATTAGCTTTGGTCCGGCTACAACCGTGAGGTAAAATCAGCACCTACTGATACAAAGAGCACCTACTCTTCATCCAGGACCCTGCCTGGTTTTCTTAGACCCTGCTAAGAAGGGTTTGAGGTATCCTAACCTCAGATGCAAGACTAACTTGCATTTACAATACAGTATACCATCAAAATTCTCATCATCTGTTCATCATCTATTCATCATCTGCTCATCAAAATTTGTTAGGTATGTTCTCCTTCTGTACTCATCATTATGTTCACCAACCTCTGCTGCTTATCGATGCTGCAGCTCATCAATGTTGCCAATCCACCTCTAGTCAATACTTCTTCTGTTGGTCAACAGTGCTCATCAACCTCTGCTCATCCACCTTTGATCGTTCATTTGCTGCATAATCGTCTTTGCTTATCATTTTGCTCAAGAAGCCACATCAGTCATCTTCTTTACTTGTCAGTTCATCATCATGCTGAAGGTATCACTATCAATTGTCATCAGGATGTCTGCTCATGTTCTCTTCAAGCTACTTTCCACATTCACTAGGACTGCAACCCAGCATTTAGAGCTTCAACCTTGGATGGTTAAGCTTCTCTTCATGTCAACACTTGTCAACTTCAACCTTGACTGGTTATTAGCTCAGAGATCACATCAATTCAAACTGTGTTTCACTTGCAGGCTGTGTACTTGGTCTTAGGAGGAACCCTATTCCATGCCAAACCAGGATTCTGATCTTATGGTGTTTGCAACCCTTTATGTCTTCAAGATAAAGGTTGTCATTCATCAACCTTCAAGACTGTGTGTCATACTTCTTCAAAGCACTGTCAAAACATTGTCAAAAATTAAAGCATCTGAACCGTTCATCCTTCATTAGTAGCTTTAACTGAGTGTATCCTTTGCAAGAACTCAATCATAAGTCCAAACTTGGACTGTGTATTCTAGCAGACTTGAACTCCAACCAAGCATACAAACTCTACTCACCACACCTCTTTCCTTGCAACCAAAGCTCAAAACATATGTCGAACTAGAACAGTGTATAAGGACTGAGTATGTGCTTCACAGAGCTCTAAAAATCAGACTATGTATAGTCTTCAAGCAAAGCTTCAGGACTGTTCATCACTTCATGAGCTTGGGCTTAGGGTAGTCAACATCATCCTTCAAGCTTGGATAATCTTGCAGACTGTCCAGACAATATCTCAATCATTTACAAACACAGACTTTCATAAAGACATTCATCCTCTTTTATAATTTCAGTATATGGCTCAAAAGGCCATCTTTATCTTGTCATGTCTGCCTCAAATGCACTGTTCAAAAATCACTCAGATCTCTGCTGCTGACTGTAGAAACTCGGACTATAGATATGCCCAATCAACCTCGGATATAGTGGATGAATGCAACTTCGAACAATTTTCCTGTAACTAGAATGAAGGGCTTGTAAACTTGTTGACTGCTACTGTGGATGTCTTCCTCACTCAACTATTTGCGAATTTTACTGCTGCTCCCACTGAGATTTGCTACAGCTACTACCACTGAGATATACTGTTGCTAGTATATTCTCGTTTAAGGCAGCCCTAATCCAAAAACTTTGGGACTGTTTGTATTGCAATTTACTGCTGCAATAAATTTGGGTCTGCTCCTAGACCACTGAATTTCACAGTCAAACCCTACTGCTGTGAAAAATACCAAACTGTAAAAAACTTTGACTGCTGCTGCAAAAGAAAAAACTAGACTGTAAAAACTTTGACTGCTGCTACAAACACCCCAAAAAAAACTTAAGATACTGCTGCTGCAAATTCGGAACTGCTGCTCCACTGCTCCTCTGAATTTCGTTAGTCCCAATAAAAAATCAGACCTCCAACTACTGACTGTTGCCACTGCTCCTGCGTTTTCATTTGCTCAATGTCTGTTGAATTCGGACTGTGTCTAGGGCAGCCAAAAAGGTAAGAACAAAAACAACATCCTTCAAGAATTCGGGACTAAGGCTGCTGCTCTGAAATTCCTTAGTCAAAAGGAAGTTCAGAGCTATCTGCTTCTTCTCTAAAATTGCACACCAAATTTAAAACATAAAACCTTTATTTATACTCGTTTTCATCATAAAATTTCACTGAGCCGACTTGCAATTTGTGTTGTTTTTTTTAATTTTTAAATTTTATTAAAAATAATTTCTTTAGCTGGCCGACTTCAAGTTAAGATGGGATTTTAATTTCAATTAAAACCTCTAATTTTGGTCTTGTTTATTTCTTATTCTTCTTCAAGAATCTATCAAAAAGTAGGGGTTGTTTCGGGCTCGTGGCCCTCAAAGAATCTAATTGTGGTCTTGCTCGAGCTTCTTTCACACATTTGTGGGCACATTGAATCCTTCTAGGAGCTGCCTTATTTTAGGGCTTGTTCCATACTTGGCAGGGTCTTTGTCCATTCAATCTTCTAGTACATGAAATGCCATATTACATTATAGGTTCCAATTGGGGTGCCATAAGCATCAACGTTTGACATATGGGCTTCAAACATGAGCTTTATAAAGCTTGTGGGTAGAAGCACTTCTTCAATGCTTCTTCAAGTGATTCAAAAGCTTCTTCATCATATAGAGGGCATGTGCATGGGTTCCACAACATGCCAATAGCCACGAATTCCACCAAGGGTATTAAGGTCATCATCAATGAAATAAGGGTCTCCATCCACACATCAAGGGCTCTACACACATGAGCCACACCATGAGGCCTCTAAGGGCCAAAGTCCATTGTGTCTTCATCACCATACATCAAGGGTTCCACATAAGGACATCTTCAAGGTTCAAAGGGCTTCAACATGTCAACCAAGACTTCTTCAAGAAACTTGGGCTTAAGGACCATGTCCAAGGGTTGCAAGACTCCATCAAGTCATCAATAACTATGCAAACAACTTGTGGGGTTGCCAAGCCTTCTCCTAGGGTACCATGACCCTATCATGACATCATCATAGCATGAATGACCACAGAATGGGTCATTAATGCTTCTCTAACCCATCTAGGGTTTCTTCAACATCCATCAAGGCTTCAGGACCATCTCCAAGGAATTCAACGCCATCAATAGAGTCTTCATCATCTTTAGCAAGGTGGTGGCATCAAGATCCAGCCTTGTGGGTACAAGGACCTTGTCAACTGAGTACAAGGTGCTTCAAGGCACAAACCCACTCTGTAAGGGGTCAAGGCACTACAGGTGGGACTTGGTGGCATCAATGACATCCCGTGGGGCCACTACAAGTCCATGTTGGCATCAATGACAATTCCATCAACATTCAATTAAAATGGACCATAGACAGTTGATCAAGATAGAAAATTTAATTAAAGGGGTGTGTGTGTTAAAGATTTTATTAAGTTAGTTAATTAGACTCTCTGACAGAGAGCGCTCTTGACCTTGTCTTATGACGAAGGTTCAAGAGTCTTATCTAATCTAGATGAGACTAATGCAAGGATGATCTCTGTAGGTCCTGCAATGAAAGTGTTAGATCAAAAAGGTTGCTTGAAGCCTGGGATAGAAGCAGCTGAGCTCACACCCTTCTTCAACCTGTGAAGCCTGAAAACACACTACAACTTAACACAAAACGTGAGATCAAAATATATGCTAGTATGCTAAGAAAATTGAATTATGATGAATATTACATATATACTGATTACTCATGTCCATCAAAATTACTAATCTACTTTGCATAAACAATCAAGTTGAACTACAAATGATTGTTCTACTGTGCCAACAATGGCCCTCTTGAGCTAACAAATAAACAATTTAATCTCACATAAGCATTGAGGAAATAGGGGTTACAGACAATATCACCTCAACCAATTGCAAAGAACTACCACATCCAGGAGCTCATGGACCTCCAAAGTCTGATCTTTATTAACAAATTAAAGCAAATGCTTGATACAATTTTCTTAGAGTAACTCTGCTACAAAAGTCCATCCTAATAGAGCTGAAAGAGGCTCTATTTATACAATGAGAGAGTGCTAAAACCCTAAAACCAAACCTCATAACCTAATCGGCTTGGCCACCAAACAAAGAAACCAAACCTAAGACGAAGAGCTGGGAGTGAGGGGAGGCCTCCACCTAGGCAAGGCGCCCCCACTCCAACCCTGAACAACCAAATCAAGCCATAAATGAACCCACACGTGTGGAAGGCGCCCTCAGAAGAGAGAGGAGCATGAGCTGTGAAGGAGACGTCTGGTGATGTAGGTAAACAACCTTTTAGGTTTGGCAGGAGCCTGTGCTAGGTTTGGGAAGCCCACTGATGGTGTAAGCCTTAGTCTTCACCTCGATCAAATCACCGAACCAATGGGTGCTCTCCATCTCATTCTTTAGCTGGAGATGACAAAGCGACTAACTGATAATAAATTAATTGCTCACTTAATGCTGACTGAAGCTGAGTTATGACAACTCCAAACATCATAAGTGCTCGATGAGATGTCATTTAGCCTTTTATTTTGTTGAATTTGGATTAATTTGGAGAGTTTTAATTTTCTCCAAAATAATCATTTTTTAATAAAAATTCATTTTTTTTCCTGGGGCAGCCAGAACCTCTTATACTGCACCTCACACCAACAATCCTGTGGCTTACGGGTGGAATCCGTTTCAAAGTAACGCATCCACTTCGCAACCGACGACAGGGGGCAACCCCACCTTTACATATGGGAATTTGGGGGCAAGTTCCTCCAATCCCCAAACTGGCACTTTTAGTGCTCCGGTTCGACCTAAGCTTCCTTTCCTGGCAACGTTTAACTTGCCAGATTTGTCTAAACTGATGAACGACTTGGTGAGGCATGATCCCTCCTGGGCTCCTATACCCACCAAGTTACCCTTAGACATCCCAAAATTTGAAGGCAAAGTTGGTGAATCCTGGGGCTCATGCCACCACTTTTCATTTATGGTGCTCTTCCAACTCACTGAATGAAGATTCAGTTCGGTTGAGGCTTTTCCAAAGAACATTGACAAGTACTGCAGCAAAATGGTACATTGAGTTGCCTTCTGCTGCGTTTAGTAGTTTTTGGGACTTGGCTAATGCATTACTTAGCCACTTCCAGCTTCCTGTTCGATATGATTTCGGAACAGCCTTGTTATCTACCTTCAGGCAGAACAAGGCCACCCACATCTCATATCACATCCAAGAGTGAAGGAGGTGGAAGAGCCTCATTAAAGCCACTATCCCTCCTGAGTTCTTATTAGAGTGGTTCCTTAAATCCCTATTGCCTTATATATCTAAGGACGTATCTACTTCAGGAGTGACGAATGAGGAAGAAGCTATCCTTAGGGCCCAACAATTAGATTTGATTTACTCTCAATCTAGGATCTTGTATGAGATTATCCCTGAGGCACCGAGGTGAACAGACGATGCAGAGAAACCTAAGCCTGGACCCCATGCCGATGGTGTGGTTGGTTCCGTTAATTCTCCCACTGTAGAATCTTTGGCCAAACAGCTCCATCAGCTATCCGTCAAACATTCTATGGCAGAGGCTGCCCCCTCACCCCAAAATGCAAATGTTTTTGCACAGACCTCTCAGAAGGGAAATCAGCAGCCCGTTGAGAGAAAGAAGAGAGGAAAGAATGGGGAGGGAAATCAAAACAAGCAGAAACTCGCAAACAATGCTGATGGAGGCAAGAAAGAAAAGAAAAAAGGTGAAATTCCCATGTAAGTTGTGCCATGAGGATCACCTCACCCATCTTTGTCTCCTTATGGAACAGGCTCAGAAGCTGTTAAAAGCTCAACAACCAGCTGTACTGAACGATCAGTTTCCCCAAGGACAGAATTCAGCTTCAGCTTCAAATGTAGCAGGGGGCACTCCAAATGCCCCTGACCGCTGTTCGATCTTCAACTTTGCTACAGACCAAGAATAAGAACTATGAAAAAGAGACCTTTGAGAAGGGTAAGTCTATAGGTGAAACTTCTAACCCTCTTACGATTGAGAAACCTGCCGAAACTATGCCCAAGATAACGAAAGGTGTCTTTAAGAAGACCTTGCATAATCCTAATGTTAGGGCTGCATCCAACTACTATGTGGTTGAAGACTTAGCCCAGACACCTTGTGCAATGTCGGTTTAGAGGTGTTACAGAGTTGTCCCTCTCAACGGGATGCACTCTTAGCAACCTTAGGCAGCATGGACTCATTGAGTCTCATGGCAAAATTTCACTTGTCTGATGTCAAAATTTGCCTACCTTACCATGTAGCCTTATCGATAGATGTCATCCATGGTGGAAAGCAATGTTGCACGACTCGGACTCGGCAAAGACTCGGCTGGCATGTGACTCGTTGACTCGGGAAAGACTCGAGAAAGACTCGGCAAGACTCGGCAAAACTCGGCAAATTGAAGAAACCTTAAAATACACTAAATTTTAGGCACAAAAGAAGTTAATGGCAATCATAGTTCAAATTTCTCTTTAAATTAAGTTTGACTATCATTAATTTTCTAATTAAATTAAATATAAAATATAATCCAATATATTATAATTGAAATATATAGGTTAAAATATAAATAAAATGTTAATACATGTAAAATTCATAAACTTTAATAAATGTTAATTCATAAACTTTTTATTTATGAATTTTACATGAATTAACATTTTATTTATATTTTAACCTATATATTTTAATTATAAAATATTAGTATTATATTAGATTTTTTAACCTATATATTTTAATTATAAAATATTAATATTATATTAGATTTTACATTTAATTAAATTAAATTAATGATATTATAATATAAACAAATTTTTTTTAACCTATATATTTTAATTATAAAATATTAGTATTATATTAGATTTTACATTTAATTAAATTAAATTAATGATATTATAATATAAACAAAAATTTAAATTACATATTATTTACCAATTTTATAATGTTGACAAATAGTTATAAATTATAAATATATCATAGTTTACATTAACTGGCTTTATAATAAAAGAGTACGTGTTTATATTAAACTTTAAGCTACCTGTTTAAAAGTGTTCGTATTTAAAAGAGTTCGTGTTTAAGCTATCGGGCCTACCAGGGGACAGCACTGTGAAATCCGACGTACATGAATCGTTCAAGAATCAATGGCTACCTGCAGTCTCCATTGAACCCGCATTGAACTCGCGCCAAGCATTGGCCCTACCGACGACTAGCATGGCAAGCTTCCGTGGATGCTCAACACGGAATTTGTTGGAGGCACGTTTGTTCTTGGATTTCTTCCTTTCGATTGTTGTTGGAGGCACACACGCTGGAGGACACTACACGCGGTATATTTTCTCTGCTTGCCGAGTTCACGTCGAGTATCTGCGAGTTTGTCGAGCCCCTGCGAGTTTTCCGAGTCACTCCAAGCTTGCCAAGTCAACAACGAGTCTTCCACGAGTCTTCCACGAGTACCCGGCTTGGAGGTTGACTCGCCCAGACTCGCGAGTACTCGCGAGTCTTGGGCGAGTGGTGCTTCATTGGTGGAAAGACCATTGGAAGGGTAGTGTTCGACGAGGGTGCTTCTACATGTGTTATGTCCTTGTCATATTGGAAAGCTCTTGGATCCCCAAAGTTGGTCTTGTCAAACACCTTGCTTACTGCTTTTGACGGAAGGTCATTCCGTCCGCATGGTATCCTACCGGCTTTTGAAATTAAGCTGGCAGGGAAAGCAGTGTCTGTTGAGGTAGAGGTGATTGATGCACCTTTGGATTATAACCTGCTCTTGGGAAGAAGTTGGACTTATGCCATGTCTGCTATTGCATCGACCGTCTTTCTAGTGGTAGTGTTTCCACACGAAGGGAAGTTGGTTATTGTTGACCAACTCAGTTTCACTCGAAAAGGCCGCATGGAGTCTAATGAGTCCACTGTGCCATTGGTTGATTAGGTTAAACCTGCTACATAGAGCTTAGGGGCTGGAATGTACGCATCATTGATGGGCACATTTGATATTCTATCTCCGATTAACTATATAGGTTCTACTAGTGTGGGGAAGTCCATAGCCATGGTTGTTGATAGGATTGATCCTTGGGTTCTCCCTTCCCACCATGAACCTGAAGTGCCCTTATCGGCAGTGGAAGTGGCTTACCAAGCTATTACCCAAACCACTGTTGATCCCATTCTAGTCCCCCTCACAGTCTCAGAGGAACTGGAAGAAGTCTATTTGCCTGCTTGGGCAGAAAAATATTTGCATTCTACAGATTGTTTAGATATGGTTTTACCTTCTAATGAAGCCATTCTGGAAGCCATGTGTGGACGAGATAAGGTCTGTGAAGATCTTCATCATCGATCCTATTTTCTTCCAGAGTTAAGCAGGATAGAGAATCAAGAGTTTCATATGAGATTGGCAGACGATGTTGATATGCCCGTTAATCCCTTACCAAGGGAAGGAATGTTTGCTGAGGGGAATATGACAAATATTTCTGCTACCATCCCTATCAACATCTCTGTAAATCCTGACGTTGTGGAAAATATACATATCGGCGCAAACTGCTCTCCTGAGGAGATTGCGATTTATACCGCCTTGTTTAAGGAATTCTACGACGTTTTTGCCTGGTCATATGAGGAGATGTCAGGCATTGATCCATCTATAGTCGAGCATGAAATCCGAACATACCCTGACGCTAAACCTGTTCGGCAAAAGTTGAGACCTGTTAACCCGCGTAAAGTGGCGGCAGTGAAGGCTGAAGTGGAAAAACTGTTGAAAGCCGGTTTTATTTATCCCATAGCTTTGACGGAATGGGTATCCAACCCTGTTCCGATTGATAAGAAGCAAGGGACCATACGCGTCTGTACTGACTTCAAAGATTTAAACAAAGCCTGTCCTAAGGACAACTATCCCACGCCATTTATAGACCAAATTATTGATGCTTGCGCGGGAAGTGAAATTTTTTCGTTTATGGATGGTTTCTCTGAATATAATCAAATTCAAATAAAACCGGAAGACCAACATAAAACTGCTTTCATTTGTCCTTGTGGTACCTTCGTGTACAAAAAAATGCCCTTTGGATTGAAAAATGCTGGGGCAACCTTTCAGCGGGCAATGAATTTTGCCTTTCATGATATTAAAGCCATTGTCGAACCCTACCTTGATGATCTGCCTGCACATTCTCGTAAGAGGATTGACCATCTAGATCACTTGCGTTTGATATTTGAACGATGTAGGTACTATAAAATCCGCTTGAATCCCCATAAGTGTGTGTTCTGTGTCGAATCAAGGAGACTGCTCGGATTCATAGTTTCTAATAGAGGCATTCAGGTGGATCTGTTAAAAGTTGAGGCCATTGTAAATCTACCGCCTCCTCGTTCTATCAGGCAACTTCAGAGCCTGTAGGGAAAGTCCAATTTTCTTCGACGTTTCATTGTAAATTATGCCAAGATTACCAAGGGTTTCATGCGCCTGTTAAAACAGGACACCCCATTTGTATGGGACGAAATTGCACAACTCGCATTCGAGGCATTGAAAAAGGCTTTGTTGTCGGCACCATTATTGCGTCCGCCAGATTACTCTAGGGATTTTATATTGTATTTGGTCACGTTCGAGTCGATCATAGGGGTAGTCCTAGTCCAGGAGGATGATAAGCTTCAAGAACATGTCGTTTACTATCTTAGCCGTGCTTTAGCCGGACCTGAACTCAGGTACTTCCACGTCAAGAAGTTGGCCTTAGTAGTTGTCTATGCTGTTCAGAGGTTTCGTCACTACATTTTACTGAGGACTACAATGGTAGTGGCAGATGTTAATCCTTTTCAATATGTTTTGTCCCGACGGATAGTTGGAGGCAAATTCAACAAATGGATAGTCATTCTCCAAGAGTTTGACTTGGATTTTCAGTCCACCAAATCCAAAAATCCTTAGTTTTTGCTGAGCTTATCGCAGAATTTCCAACAAAAGAAGATGTAGCTATTGAAGAAGACTCATTCCCAAATGAGCACATATTTTTGATTTCCACCTCTGACCCCTGGTACGAAGATATACTTATCTATCTCCATACTTTGAAGTATCCTGCAGCTTTCTCGCGGGAGGAACGACGTAAACTACGCCTACATGCCAAGAACTACCTCATCATAGGAGATACTCTATATCGTAGGGGGGTAGATTCCGTTTTGCGTCGATGTCTTACCCATGAGGAAGCAGAGATTGTCCTGAATGATGCCCATAATGGAGCGTGTGGGGGTCATTTATCTGGGTTAGCAACGACCCAGAAGATATTACGTGCCAGTTATTTCTGGCTCACGATCTTTAAGGATTGTGTGGAAGCCGTGAAGCGTTGTCATCCTTGTCAGCGTTACACTAGAAATATGCGGTCACATCCCGCTCTGTTATTTCCCGTTATCTCGGTGGGCCCCTTCATGAAGTGGGGGATTGATTACGTGACGTGTAACCCAGCCTCAATTGGGGGGCACAAATATATCATTGTCGCTGTGGACTATTTTACAAAATTGGCAGAGGCAATGCCCACCTTTAGAGCTGACGGGGAAATTGCAGCTTTGTTCGTGTTCAATCAAATTATAGCACAATTTGGTATACCCAAGGTGATTGTCACTGACCATGGCAGTCATTTTTGAAATAGCATGATGACTGAACTGACCACTATACTAGGAGTTAGACAAGAACATTCATCCTCGTTCTATCCTCAAGCCAATGGTCAGGTCGAGGCTGTTAATAAAACTTTGAAAACTATCCTCAAACGTACCATTAATGCAGCCCGTTCAAACTGGCATATCATGCTGTATCCTGCTCTTTGGGCGTATCGAACCAATGTAAAAACTGCTACGGGTTTCTCCCCCTTCCAACTCATTCATGGAGTGGAAGCCGTTACCCCGGTTGAATGTGAAATCCCGTCCTTAAAAATAACTATTCATGTGTTACCTGATACAACGGAGCTTGAAAAACGTTTAGTACATTTAGAACATCTTGATGAACAGCGTAGAGATGCGCTGATAGCAAACCAAGCTCATAAAAATAGGGTCAAAAGCCAATATGATAAGTTGGTCAAGCCTCGAATTTTCTCTGAAGGGGAGCTTGTATTGCTCTGGGACCAAGACAAAGAACCCTTGGTGGCAGGAAAGTTCAGGTCTATGTGGTTGGGACCGTATGTCGTGTCAAAGGTGTTAAAGAAGGGCGCATATGAATTAATTGATTTTGATGGGGATAAGCTACCTGAGCCTGGAAATGGGCTCTACCTGAAAAAGTACTATGCTTAGGCTTAGTACTTTTTTTTGTATTTTATTGTATGTATTTTTATGTACACTAGTTCGTCGGTTTGTGTTTTTTATACCATCTGCTGGTTGTTTCAAATGTCTTCCGAGAGGTTCGTAGGTTTTGCTGATGGCGCCAGTCGCCACACTTGTAATCTAGCTTCAGCTGCATGGGTCATTTATTCACCCTCAGGACAGTGAGTTGCCTCAAGAGGCGCTTGCTTAGGTCCTATTTCTAATAATGTCACTGAGTATAGGGTTGTCATTGAGCTTCTATGGGATGCTTTGTCATGTGGTATCACTCAGTTGGAAGTCCGACTGGACTCTCAACTAGGGGTTTCCCAGCTCAATCGGGCTTACCAGATGCGGAACCCTATTCTATTATGTCAGTTTATGCTAGTTAGGTTATTGGAAAGAAATTTTGAGTTCATTACATTCAATCATATTCCAAGGAATCAAAATTCATTAACTGATGCATATGCTAATTACATCTTGGATTGTCATTTAACACATTTTTCATAAAAATATACAACAAACACATAAAAAACATTTGTAAATAAACTGGAAATATATATATATATATATATATGTGTGTGTGTGTGTGTGTGTGTGAATATCTGTCCATATAGATAGGTCGAGTCTCTGATCCTCAGATCCAGTCATAACTATATAATATACAAAAAATATACAAAATATGGATCAAAGTCCATCAAATGCCCCTAGTTCTATGCTGGACCACCCTGCCCCCCCTGGTCTCCCTACACTCTGGCTTCTTCATCTTCCTCAGCTTTAGCAGCCTCAACAACATCTATGTATAGCAATATTGCTCTGGCTACATGCCTCAAAAGGCGTATCCAGATAGGTGGTACACCAACCACGAACTCCTGCATGATGGCTGGGATGTGCTCAATCCGTAAGGTGGGTACTCTCTGGGTAAGCCTGGCCAGCTTCCTCTCAAGAACCCTAATCAGCCCCTGGTCTTCTCCCAAGACAGGACGCACATACATGCGTCGTTTCTCTTCAGAGCGGACTGGTCCAATATCTGCATTTCGACATTTTAAAAAGGATTAGAACTCTTATACATATGTATATATCTTTATATTTTAAAATTCATAAAAATTTGAAAATTTGAAAATAAAAAATTACTTAACTCTCCCCATGCTTGTCTTGGAGGGAGGATGAGGTCCGGATCACCACGGAAGTCCATTCCAGCATATGGAAACTGCTCCAGTGCTGGCAACTGTCGCTCCCACCAAAAGTAGAAGTTGTCATCATAGACACTCTGCATTGAGCCACCACCTCTCTGATGGAGGAAGATATCTCCCCATCTACTCAGCCTAGGCTGACGAGGAGAACGAACTGGCAAGGGTACTGCAGGGCTCAATCCCGGCACTCTCTCAAAGAAGAAGGCTACTAGTATGCTAGAATATCCAAAATTCTTCCTCCTGCCTCTCTTGCAGTCATAGAGCTGTTTTCTCATAATCGGGATCACTCCCGAGCACCAGTCATATAGGCCCCCCTACATACAATCCACTGCTAGTCTCATCTAGTTCCGTGTTGCAAGGTGAAGTGAAGATGACCCTGCAACCCTCACTATAGTACTTGTCAATACCTGTAGAGGAAGGTCATGTATGTACACAATAGGGATGCAGCTACCCCTCTTTTGTGTGCCTGGTGCGCAGTATATGTCAGTATAGTTCTGGACACTTAGAGGGTCACTGCCTCTGTCGGTGCCTTCCAAGTTTACCGGAGCTCTCCGTCATGATAGACCAGCAATGAAATAGACATCCTCTGAAGTAATCTCGAAGGACTCACCTTGAAGGTCAAACATGCCCAAGTCATGATCCCAATAATTTATCAGGAACTCTAAGAGGTGAACATTGGCCCGCATAGGTGAGGTACAGAAAATTTTTAACAACCCACTTGAACGTAAAACATTCACGGTGGGGGCATCTTGGAGTGCTTCTTGGTCCATATCTTCATGTTCGCGCTCCCTCCACTCAAGCATCATCTTTCAACCTAGTAAACAAGCAATTGCAAACCTTTAGTTTCATATAGATTTTCAAAATTTTGACCCTATATGCTTCTTTTCCACCTCATGCAACGTACGCTACTGTCTATTAAGGCATGTCGCGTATTGTACGTGACTGTCCTTCGGGCAACCCGCATACAGAACACGTGTACGCGACTTTCAATATAGCAAACCTGCGTACACAGTGTTGCTTTGTTGAGGACGCTTAAAAACATGAAATTAGGGCTTAATTTTGATAATTGCTTGGATCAAATTGAAGAGCATGGAGTGTAGTATTACTTGACACTTGCGGATTTGGAAATGGTCCACCAGATTGTCCACACTGAGCAATTGAAGGTAGAGGTGAAAAGTAGTCTTTTATGGCTAAAAATCCAAATGGTGAGTTTTTATTTATGTTTTGAACTATTTATAGAAAATTTATTTTTCAAGTAGGTTTTTTTCCCTATTTTTCATAATTTATAAAACTAATACCATATCTTTTTGCCTTGTAACAGGTTTATCGTCGTTTTAAGGTGTTTTTTGCTCATATAGGATGGTTTTTTGTCGTTTCACATGTATTCTGCATTTAAACCTACTCCATCTTAAACCTAGCAATTAACATTCTGACCACGGACTATGGTATTTTTAACCATTAGCGCCTTGTCTTTACCATTGTTCTTCCATGGATGGGGCTTTCCTCTCATGAGTATCCCCATTTAGAACCTATTTTGTCTTTCGATACTCATGCTGCAGCTGTCTTAGGTATAGGGGAATCTTTTTAGCTATTTTTCACTCCAAATTGAGCCTTATTTTGGTCTCTTTTTACAAGCTATCCCTTTATAGGACTCCCCACCCTTATGGAGTTTCTTTAGGCACAGGTCTGACTCCTTAAAACAGACTTGACTGCCTAGTTAACTTGTCCGTTCAAGCTCGTTAAGAATATGTGAATGAGCATCCACATTGGTGGTAGGTTATCTCTTTCTCAGACCATGTGGAATAATACGAGAAAGGATCACTCTCTTTTCTTCGGAATTGAGAAGAGTATTCTCAGGTACAGGTTTATCACTTTTCCGGACCTGAGGGACTAAATTTACGGAAAAGGAACTCCTGGTATGAGCTTAGTTTTCTTTTTTTCGTGCTCTGGACCTAAACATGAAAAAGATTCCGATTGTACTTTATGTCTTTGTCATGCTCGTTAAACACTAAGAACAAAGCATCGAGTTTATTGTTGTAAACCCCATTCCTCGCACTCAAATGGATCTTTTCGAGTGATCTTGCTTTCCTTCACACTCGTAATACTCAAGCTATATGCTACTCTCGAAGGAGCGTTGGGTAGGTGGTAATTTAACCTTTTTCAAACCTCCCTGACTAAGTACGAAAAAGGTTCACCTTTTGCTTCTACGAAAGTTAAGAGAGTTCTTTTGTGGTATGTTTTATATTTTTCCTGCCTTAGGAGACTAAATTGGACGAAAAAGGACCCCCCTGGAGTCTTCTTCAGAGTTTTCAGACTCTCTAAACATGAAAACACCAACTAAACATGTACTAGTTCGGGCTCATAAAATCCATGAATCAGTGACACTATCAAGCATTATTCCCTCTTCTCTTCAAGCTTGTCAAAAAATGAAGAGAGACTCGAGTTGACTTTCCTGGACTCGTTAAAGCTCAACAGGGAAGGTAAGGAAGAAGTTTTCTTTTGGTTTTCAGTTAGTGGCAGCATGTCATCCTTGAACATAGCACTCTCTGTTTTTTCCGATACTCATGTCTCAGTGTTCACTTTCAGTTCAGCTATTACTTAGAGTTTCTTACTCCTCCTCTTGTCAGTTCTACTTGGGGACTCTGATCATGTCTCCTACATGACAGATAAGTCTAGTTGTTCTATCTATAAAGTTAAAAGCTACCTTGGGTCATCTCTGCGTTGTTCTCATTGTTTAAGGACTTAACCCAGTATCTGATCTATATCCTGATCCCATCATTGTCGTATCTGTTATCACTTGTGTCTCCCTTCCTTTACCTAGTTCCTAGTCATTCTTGTGATCCGTTGGAAGATCTATTGCCTTCCTTATCATAGTATGGTTTCGCATCAGCACTTCCTGACGACGAAGACCTAGAGTTTTGACGATCATACCTCAGGATTCACTTTCATTATTGGTGAATTCCTTTGCTTCAGTGGTCGATTATCACCTATTGATTGACAATCTGTTGAATCTGCTCCATGTTCGACTTCAATAACATCTATTCACATGGCTTGGATTGTACTGGTTCTTTGGGATTGTTTATGAAGACCTTAGTTTCACATTCATGGACTAAGTTGCGCAAGATTATGTTATGGTTATTTACACAGCTTCCAGATATTTGAAGATTCATCATTGTTGTATATTGTGGCTTCGATCCACCTTTATAATCTTTGTGTTCTTGTGTTCTTATGTTTCTGTGCTTGTTGTTCTTTAAGTGATCTACTATTAATAATTTGTTTTAAGATATCATCTAAGCAGATTAAGAAAATCTAACAATTATTGAGGAAGAAGTATATATATTGAACAACCAAAAGGGTTTGTTGTCCATGGAAAGGAGTCTCATGTGTCCAAGCTGAAAAGGCCCTTATATGGAATCAAGCAAGCAACCTGTGCTTGGTATGGACGAATAGACAGATTCTTGGTGAGTCTAGGATTCACCAAGAGTGATGCATACCCCAACCATTACTACAAGGTTGTGAATGATGAGCCACTGATTTTGGTAGTATATCATATGGTGTAAGAAGAAACTCGCCTCTGAGTTCGAAATAAAGGATCTTGAATCAGAAGTATGGCAGAGGCAGAGGAAGATTTTCCTAGGTCAAGGAAAATACACCATAGATATACTGAAGAGATTCAGTAGTTGCTACTCGGATGTATGCAAATTAGAAGAAGCTAAGAGATTTTGCTTCAGATTCAAATTTGATAAATCCCACTATGTATTGCCAGCTGATTGGGCCCTTGATGTATCTGACGAACACCAAAGCAAATATTTGTTTTGTTGTGAATGCTCTTAGTCAATTCATGTGCGAACCGATGCAGATTCACTGGATTGCTTCAAAAAATGTGCTCAGATACTTACGTGGCACTGTGGGATATGGTCTACGATATGATTCAGCATGCGACTTGAAATTGCAAAGGTTTTGTTATCAGATATATAGTAGCAAGGCTACCATATTCTATTTTTCAGATTAACAGTACATTTGTCAGCCAGATCTCTTACATTATGAGATACTGAGATGAGCACTTTTGATGGATCATGTTTATATTAGTGGACTATTGTACTCTCCCATGTCAGGACTGAGTCTCAGGACACTCAGATTTGAGAACCGATGTAGCTATTTATGTCATTACAGAGCAATCATTGATGCCCAGTTTTATATTAGTTCTTTCTCATTGGACAAATGGTGTCTCAGATGGATTATATTGCATGATTATGACTCAGCATTTTATATTGTGTGATGGGCATTATTGCTCTTATACTGATTTTTGTGACATGTATTGACTTGTGGTATCATGATCTGGCGGTCATAATTATATGGACTTGGTTGTATCTTGTACTATGTATTGTTGTATCTTGTACTATGTATTGATGTCCCTACTTAAACTTGGAAGTTCTTGATCTATACTCATTGGTTTTACCCTCCTTAGGGAGAATAGAGGTAGTCATTCCCACCATTGTTTTGGCTTGCTAGTGTTGGCTCCATTGTCGTCACGCATCCATTACCTTCCATCTTAGTTTTCAACCCGACTGACTTCTTGACTTATGGCATGGAGGACCTTTCTCTCGGCTGGAACTTTTGTTGGACAAGCCTCCCTGTTTATATTGTGTCTCGGCTCTGAGTTGGTGACAAAACTTGCCTTAGGTAAGTTGGATAGTATGCCTAAATCATTCTGGTCGGTTGTCTTGATGTTTGGCACTGTGCAGAACTCCCCCTAGTCACTTCAAATGTTGTTGACTAAAACTGAAAGCTCATGTACTACTTGTATTGAAAATATTGAATATGCGCCCATGAAAAATGAAAATTATAAAACTGTGTTTCTTAACATATGTAAAAAGGGCAAGAGCAATGAAATGCAAAAATACTCCTTGAAGAGTATAAGAAAAGGTCCAAAAAAGCAATGGTTAAAAATATGCTATATCCAAAAATTTCTGACCTTGTTAAAATAAATATGTCTCTGATGAAAGCTGCGATTAGCTGTGCTTTTAAGCACTGGTGAAGTCCCAAAAGGGTCATATAGGCCAAAAAGGCCATGGAATAAAATGATGATCCTAATGAACTTGGATCAAGCTTCATGTAGACATGATGCCTAAGTTGATTAAGCACTCTCTAAACAAGTCACCCATTTGTGAGGCACTGTTATTCCTTGTGTTGTTGTTTGTCTGACATTGGTTATAGTGAGTATTCCCTTTCCTTGTCCAAAGTGTCATGATGTTGAGTAGGAAGTCATCATTTGCCTTAGCCTTGTCATTTCCACCCTTCACCCTTCACTTGCAAATTGGCTACAGCCATGAAGTGAGTATAGTCTTGAAAGTCGAAGTCTGAGTAATAATAAATAAAGCCTTATATATGTATTGGTTGATGTACCGCCAATGAAAGGAATGCTACTTGTTGTGATTGTTACTTGAATGAGTTGTAGAGCATGTCTTAACCTTTTAACACTTGCAGCGGATGGATATAGTCTGAGTTATTATTGGTGTCTGATTATTCACAGATGGTTATATTGTTTATTGGATATGATTGATGATCAGATAGAGACCTATGAGGGTTATGAGTATACACCTTAGATGGATTCAGACTCTCTGAGTCTAATGAGACAGTTTATTTCCAGTTTCGGGCACTTACAAATGTGATCGGGCTCATTCTGCCTCTGATGCAGTTTTTCTTCACAGATTGATATTTTTGAGCAGGGAGATGTTTCAGTTGGATCTCTTAGTGCGTTGTATGGGCATAGGGGGGTGTAGCCACTTGTTTGTACCATAGTACCCCCATCCCAGAGAGCTTGGTGGGCTTAGTTTGACAATGCAGGCACCCTAGAAGGCTGTTTTGGCTGGATCACGTTTCTTGAGGCAGATTAAAAAATGATTAAATGGCTATTGAAGAAATCGATTTGGGATACTGAGGCAAGGAAATGACATGGGATGAGTCATGATGATGAGAGTGATGTCCTCCACACCTTCTCTAGCAGTTGCAGCTCCTGATTAGGCCCACATCTATTTTTGAGCATTTTTATATTATTTTTTGGAGCTCTTTTGGGAGGCTCACGATTTCTTCAAGGAGGCACAAAAGTCAAAGGATTAAATTATTATATTATTTTATTGTGCCATGGGGACACCCAGAGGGAGTTAATCAAACACTCCTTGGACCCACCATGTGCTTTCATTTATTTCTTGTTGAGTGGGTTACCTTTTTTGGGTGGGTTAGTCCACTTTGATAAATTATGGTTATATTGATCCATGTATTTTATGTTGAGCTCATCTCAACCATTGATTAGAACATTTCATCTTTTAATCTTAGCCACTCGTTTTGAAAGTGGTTAGGATTCGGTTATGATTGAGGTTCTCTCATTTCTATTTAAAGGAGAGAGCTTCTCATTTGTAAGGGGTCTTTGGCTCTTGGATCTGAATAATAGAAAGACTTTTTTGTGGAAATTTTTTGGATCCGCTTTGCATTTGATGTTCTCAAATCGTGATTGGAAAATATTCAGCTTCCTAGCATTGTGGAAATTCTTGTGAGATCTATATTTTTTGCTATCATTGTTTTGTCTACAGGAGGGCGTTTTGGCTGGAGCGTTTTTGTAGGGGGGACCTCAACTCGCTTGGTTTTCTTCATTTTGGATCAGCGGTTTTCATTAGTTTCATTGTGATGTATGATTACTTCGTTTTACTTTCTTGTAGCATTCAATTTCTTTATCTTGTATTAGCAAATCTGATATGGTTGACGTTTGCTCATGCAGGGTAGGGGGCGCATTGGTGGCTTGGAGCTTGCAAATGCCATAGAAATCACGAGGATCTTCCAGAATTAATCGGGATAGCTAAGATCATCACTGTTAAAAACTTCTACAAGATTTTCCAGGTAAGATCTAACAAGTAAGTTTCTTCTTTTTAGATCTTATTCCATTGTACCTTGCTTTACTTCAAATTTTTCTGAAAACTCCTAAAATACTAAAAACCCTAAAAAGCAATATATCTGGGAATTGTTTGATCTTTGGCCAAATCATTTCTGGGTTTCATAGATCGAGCCTCCCCTTCACCAAATCAACTGCAACGTTGGTCAAACTCCTGCTGGGTTTGACCTAGATATGATTTTTTGCCAGAAAACTACATAACTCCCCACTGAAAATTTGACCTGCTAGGGTTTTGATTTTTTCTGAATTCTGCCTTCACAGACAGATAGATCGGGTCCCACACAGTCCAAATCAACCCCAACATTGTCCAAATGCTTGGCTGTTTTACCTAGATTTGAGTTTTTGACTAAAACAGCCCTAGCGCCCTCACTGAAAATTGGACTTTTCCGGAAGTGACTTTTTCTGAAATCTGACAAGATAGGTTGATAGATCAAGGCTTAAGCATTCCAGAACACTCCCAACGCTTAGCTAGTTCTTTCCGGTTTGCCCTAGA
This sequence comes from Pseudotsuga menziesii, assembly GCA_001517045.1. NCBI lineage: Eukaryota > Viridiplantae > Streptophyta > Pinopsida > Pinales > Pinaceae > Pseudotsuga > Pseudotsuga menziesii. The sequence goes on along the minus strand of LPNX010583643.1, from coordinate 395,917 downwards.
TCTAAAAAATTGGGTTTTAGGCCCCCTAGCCCCCTCATCAAATTTTGACTTCGTCTGGTTCTGATTTTTTTGCTGATTTTCTGATTTGGGCTTGTAGATCAGGTCACCCTGACCTCATTTCTCCTTCAACACCGAGTTATTAGCCTCCAGGTGACCCTAGAACTGCAAATCTGTCTTTCCAAGCCCTAGCGCTAGCCTTCCATTGAGCTGGTTTTTTCTATACCTTAGCTTCTCCGGACCAACTATTTTCTGGATTCATAGATCAAGGTGTATCCTAGGTGGGTTCACTGAAACGTTGGGTTGTTGCCGACTCCATTGCCCAATACACATAAGGCACTGATTTCCTAGCTAGCGCTAGTCCCATCCTTAAGATCTCCTCCCATTCCCTTTGCCAACACTCATTGATAACTCAAGTCAACTATCTTTCACTGAGTCTGTCTCCTTGGTATTAGACAGTCCCAACTCTGTTCTTGCTCATCCTGTCATAGTTATGTTTCCCAAGACAGTGGTCATCTTCACCGGTTGCTAGTACCTAAACCCTAGAGCTAGGGTTTCCATTCGCCTTGCACCTTAAGTATCTTGAAACCCCATCTGATCTTTTTTTGGTGTTTAGGTCCGATCTTTCCTGTCGGGAGCAGATCTGGGTTTGCCCCATTGTTATCTTGGACTAGGATAACATAAAGTGAAGGCTGCCTTGATTGGCTTGAGAACCATCCATTTGGGAGTCTAGGCAGTCGTGGTTCCACCCCTTAGTTGCTTGCCTCTCTACCATCCATCCTAGATCTACCTCACACAGGCAACTAAAAGGCGAGTGATAACATTTTGGCACCGTTGCCGGGGAGGTAGAGGCCTACCTTGGTTCAACATACCTCACCTTTCCCTACGACATATCTTTTATGGGTGAATTACTTATGTGGTTCACCTGGCGACTCCACCTTGCGACTCCACTAGGGATCGTATCCAGTATATTAATCTTAAGTTCCTAGAGCGTCCCACAAACCCTTGAGTAATCCCCATAACTTACGCAAGGAAAAACAAACCGGTATCCAACACCACTGTTGCCTCAAATCATCTTTTGGGATCCCTCTCAGCTTCAGCCCAATGGCTGGAACAAACACTAGTGGAATTTAGAATGTTCCTCCACAAAACCCTAGGATTTTTGGAAGGAAGGCCAAGGCATCTCCTTTAGATTTCTCCCTGATCCAGGGGGGCCCACATGACATGCCTGAGAAATATTTCGAAAAAGTTCCTAAGTTTGATGGAGTGTCAGCTACCTCCTTCAAGGACCACATTGATAAAGTCTGGGAACATATGGAACCATATGGAGCTGTGGATGAAGATGTATTCATGAGAGGTCTTCTGTATTCTCTGGAAGGAGATGTGCGGAAGTGATTTGATAGGTTACTTGCTTCATCCATCAATGGCTATGACCACTTCGTCACAAAGCTTAACAGTGATTGGTCTCACAAGTTGGATGGGAAGTTCCTCTTGCATCAACTATTTGACATAAAGAAGAGGGAAAATGAAACAGTCCATGAGTTCAACCTGACATTTGACAAGACTGTAGGAAATATCCCAAATGAAATTAGACCAAAAGACCAAGCAATCGTTATCCATTATCTGAATGCTTTTGATGGTTGGTTGGGTTTTAGTTTGAAGGATAAAAATCCAAATGACTTGAAGGCCGTCCAGTTCAATGCAAAGATGGCTAAGCAGCATGCGACATCCAAGGGCAAGCAAAAATTCTTTGATCATTATGCCCCATCCACTTCTAGGTTTGAGCCTAAGCTCCGAAAGCCCAAGGAGCCTGTGAATGAGCCAAAAGAGACAAAGGACACGTTAGAAACCATGCAAGAAATGATAAAGCAATTGACTGTCCTGACAAAAAACGTGGCTAGTTTCCATGATCCGGAGAGACATAGAAACCCTTATGGCCCTAGAACTTATTGGAACAACAATAGAGGTCATGAGAGAGACCCTAATAGAAGAAGGCCCGAGTATCCAGAGAATCCTGAGAAGAGGAATGTTAATTGGTGTGATGAAAATGACAAAGAACCAACAAACACCAGTCACCCTGATGACCAACCAAATAACATCAATTTCATGAATGATTTGTCTGTCGATGATGAGTTTGGAAGAATGCTCCTAGAGGAAGAACCATGGGAGCAAGAGGAGGAAACTTGGGAGCAGGAAGAGGATTTTGTTGATGAGCCTAAACCCTCATGTTGTGCAGTAGACATCCTTGAAACAAAAGAACCATAGGTTAGAATTTATAAACGAAGAGTGGATTCCCAACCTTCTTTCTTTGACAAAAGAAAAGTAATGAACGAAGACAAAAGGGAAGAAGAAGATCTTGCCTTAGGAGATTTAAATCTGAACATTGACATCAAGAAAGAGTTGAGCAAGATAATGTGTGGCATCCCAATAACTGAACTGATAAATGTTCCCTCTATAAGAAGCCAAGTAGAAGAGTTCTTTGATGGCATTGGCCAAGACAAAACCCCTAAGTTTACTATAGAACCCGATCACATACAAAGTCCTGAGAGGATACATCCTTGCAAAGATGAAAAGGATCCACCTGTTAACATACAATCGGCTATCTATGAGAGAAAGCATGGTGGTCACCCTCCCTTTTACCTAACCTTGCACATTCAAAATATGCTCCTGCATAATTGCATGTTGGATTCTGGAGTAGCTATGAATGTAATGCCTTTGCATGTCATGAAGGAAATGGGATTGGAAGTGACTAGGCCTTATGGAAATGTTTGTGGCATAGACTCAAGGCGAGTGCCATCCTATGGCTTGATCAAAAACCTTAGAGCTGATCTGTTTGCATGCTCGGACATTTCCACTATGATGGATGTAGTTGTTATTGACTTGCCCCGAACATATGGAATGTTTTATCTAGAAAGTGGGCAGCTGGTTTAGGTGGATACCTCATGATGGACTTATCATACCTTTGTGTCCCAAACTCTAACGGGGCTTTGATCAGGATCAATAGGGAACCCTGTTATGAGAAACATTTGGAGACTTTTGAAGAAGGGAGTAAAAACACATATGGGGAAGAATTGTTGAATAGTGCGAAGGCCCATTTTGTAGAAGATGCAAATGAGATGTGGGAATATAGGCAGCCTGAAAACATGTTTTTGGCAATGGGAGACTCACTTATCTTCGAAAGAAAATCAAACAACTCAAATTTCCAGGATGACTAGATTGGAAATGCCTGAAGGTGAATGCTTGGAGGAATTAGATGAGTTAAGAAGAAATGAGAGCCCATTCCAAGATCTCGAGCAAAATGATGCAACAAATCTTATAATTGAAGTTGATGAAGTTAATAATGCTAGACATGTTGGAAGAATCCCTCGTAGACTGGATGAATGGTTTGCTTTAATTGACCAGAATAGAGAAAGAGAAAGCCAAGGACTGGAACCCATTTACCCATGGGAAAACCATCTTGAATTATCTAGTGTAGTAGATGCTGATAACAAAGTCAGTAGCACTCGTGCTTTTGATTTTGCTAGGTCATTATCTCACTTATCTTTGGAAGATGGTAATCTAATTCAAGTCCATGATAGCTCTCTAAGTTGGCAAGAGGATGCCTTAATAAATGATGCGCCCGAAGAAGATTTTGTTGAAACACACCAAGAACACAGAGAGGGGGGGTGAATCTGTGTGTGCCGTCTTTATTACTTTTTCAACTTTAATAATCAACAACTTATTCAATATTATGCAATATCACATTATCATTATATGATCATCAGCATTGTTATCATCATCATATCATCATCATCACATAGAAAGCATAGCAACACAGTACACAAGATTTTTACGTGGAAACCCAAGTCCTGGGGGGAAAACCACGGAAGCCTTTTTAAAATAGTCTTCTAGAAATAACTGGAAGAAAAGAACAACTGTCTTATTATATAGACTTCAATTTTTCAGCTTCAACTGAAAGGAGGCTACGACCCCCTGTTTTACAGGCTGTGACCTGAAGGAAGCTACCACTCCCTAGTTTTTCGGCTTCTACCGGAAGGAGGCTACGACCTCCTTTCCTTGCCCCGTCTTGCCACCCTGATAAGAAAATAGACACTGAACTACTGAACCACAACTGCACTGATCCTGCGGACCTGCTGATCAACACATGTACTATACTGCATCCACTGCTACTACTAACCACTGATCACTGTCTGCTGCATCATACTGCTCATCAACTGATCACCGTCTGCTGTATCACATTATTCATAAACTCATCACTTGCTCATCACTGCACTAGAACTAAACCAGTAACCTGTCCAATTACGCTGTACCAATCAATCATCCAACCGAGTCAATCTGAGTCTGCACACCAACCTCTATCCACCTGAATCAAACCAACTGCTCATACAACTTAGCCAATCTGAGTCAAACCAATTACTCATAAGTCAACCTATGCTAATCCAATCTCTGAATTTGCTGCAGATATCACTGCCACATACTGCTCATGTACCTCTCATCATACACAATTACTGAACAAGTAAATCTGCACTACTTATGCTGAACACAAGGCGTGCATGATCATAGTGCATAGAAGAATACCATGGCATATAGGTATATGATAAAGTATAGTAGAGCATCACCGCATCATATCATAGCACATGTCAAGGAGAGTGTGCATCATCATATCAAGTCAAGACATGTATCATGGAGAGTGTGCATCATCATTGCAAAATCTTCACGCTTCAATGTTTGCTATACTTGAACATACCCCTTCATGCTACTACATATCACTGTACATTGTGCACACTTGTACACTCCAATGTACACTCTACTATACATGCCTTTGCTAACATACACTTGCACAACACATTACGTTCACTACTTCACATAATCATATAATTCACATTATACTTCATATAAATACAACAATGTATATATATACTTGTACTCTTTGCACACATACCTTGTCATAGAAGATCCCAACTTTTGACTTGTCACTTAATACTATGCTTGTATGGCAGACTTCAGATTTGACCTTATGCGTGGACAATTACACCCTCAGACCAGCATGAGTAATCTCTGTTCCAACTTCAAATCTTCATGGAAATTTCTTATGATGCTCAACCAAGACTCTCTTCCACTTACTGATTATCCTGTCACAATCATATCCAGTTTACTGCTAGTTATGAACTGTTGTTCACTGCTTCTGTTCACATGTACATTTGCTTCCACAGAATCACAAACTTCACAGTGGCAGCTCCTGACTTCAGCGATCACCCGAAACTCAGAGATCATAAAATTAGACTTCTATCAGGCTACCTCCGATTCTCCATTTGTCCATCTGAGCTCATAGAAAGATAAGACTTGGAAGTTGAAACGATTTCTGTGGCTGCCTTTGATTCACCCCAAATTCTTCATGCCCAAAAATATCAGATATAAAAATAAATATAAAAGATGTCATGCAAACAAGCTGTTGTAGCATTCTCTATCACAAAAATTTCTCCGAATAGACAGAACCTCACATCTTCGTCACTCTCCAACTGCTGCAATCTTGGTTATATAAATATATCGAAAACCTCAGAGCAGTACATCACACCATTGAAAATCTTCTTGCTGTAGCTGCCTCAGTTCAGAGATTAAAGCTTCATCTATAGCTGCTGCTACAGTCTTAACAGCATTGGCAAACTCCTTCTATCCTCCTCGAGACTGGTTGCTAGGTTGTTGTTCTCTTCAACGCCGCATTACACATTACACAGCAGATTATCCAAACAAAAAACTCCCTTTTCTTGCTAACGCCCGATCAAAATAAGAACTTCACAGTTCTCACTACAATGGTCGAAGATGAGACATTGCAGGTTGGGGTAGACACGTTTGCTTGACTCTGTTAAAGTTTCTCTTTCTCCTTCAACCTTTCCAAATGGCAGCTTGTGTAGCGGACAACCAATTACTGTCAAAATTCACCGAGACACATTCTCATAGAAAGATATTAAATAATCATTAATTAATCAATGCAAACTTCGAAGGCCAGGAAAACAACCATAGACATTGACACAGCCTGTAGTAAACATTATGGCCGACCAGGACTGTAATGATTAAATGCTTTCATTGCAAAGCTGCTTTCTTACTTCGCAGTTCTCACCACAATTTTCCTGCACCTCAGTTCACCTTGGTACACACAGGTTGGCTGCAACTCAATTCATTTTTGCTGCACCTCAGTTTACTCATTCACCGAACATATACTGGCTCGCTGCACCTCAGTCCACTATAGACTCGCTGTACCACAGTTCACTCTCTTGTCTTCACGCCATAATGCATATGGGGGAATATGAGTTCAAAGAATTCCTCTGTGCTTCAACAGCTCAAGTTCAAATCTCCGAGTATGCCAATTCTGATAAGAAATCTGTCTGAAATGCTGTGGTCACGGCTTCCTGGGGCACAAAATTTCTGCCGGCTCCTAATTGATTCTAAATAGGACCTCTGCTAAAATCGTGCTTCTTTCTTATGGCTGCCCTACGCTTCGATGAACCGATGTTTCTTACCATCCGCGGAAAACAAAAAAAATTATATAAATCACCGTAATCTCCCAATGCTTTTTGCTTTATTAAAGATAAGCAGCGCTGAGTGAGATTCGAACCCTGCAAAGAATAATAACCAGGAACCGGTTTTCTGCGACCAAGAAACTGATAGGGAGAAGAAAAATAAATAAATTTCTCTGCTGTAAAATCGCTGTGTATTTCCTGCCTGATTTGCAGATCCAAAAAAATTTGTTGCCGCAGAGAGAAAATTGGTACGGAGTTCTTACATCTACATTTTTTTTAAAAGACCAAAGGTGGAAATATTTATACATGTTGATAGCGTGAAGGTAAGTATGGGAGTTTTTAATTTTTATTTTTAAAATGAAGTCACATTTCCTTGTTTCAATGAGTTATTTACGGACTTTCTAATTTTATTTTTATTTTTAAAGTGCTCACATTTCCTTGTTTCCATGAGTTATTTTTAATATTAAATAAAAGGTTATTTTTAATATTAAAAAAAAATATCTATTAAACTATTTTAATATATAAATGTTTTATTTGTTAAAACTTTTAATATTTGATTTTAATATTAATTTTTTTTTTTAAGTCTTTTATTAATGTTCTAAAATTTTATCATTTAAACTTGTTGATAATTTGATTAAACCAACTTGGGGGTACATGACCACTCTTCAGAAAGTTCAGGGCTTTTGCCATTGTCCCAAGGGCTCCAAGGGCTTCAGACTTGGGCTTGGACAAAGTCAAAAGGTCTCCTTTGACGCTGACACTTACTCAACCCTCAGAGGCTCCTCAAGGGGCACCAAGACAAACTGACACACACCTGTTGGCATCAATGACAATTTAGTCAACAGATTTTAATCTCAACAATCTCGCTATTTTTCAAACTCCTTCAGTTGCACCAATTAATGCCTTATTTGCTTATCCTCTCATTCCTAGTTTTCTCCTACCACCTGAGTCATCTAGTCTTCACAATCATGATCTATCTCACATTCCGAGTTCTGCTACACCGCAGCTTAGAGTAGAACCAACCGATCTAGAGGGTATGCATATTCATGTTCCTGCAGGGAAAGTATCTAGCCACGGTACTGTTATATCCCATAGTCCTCATCCTTTGGAAGAAGTTAGAGATTTCTGGACGGTGGGAGAAATTGTCAAACATGTAGTATCTCCTCATAATGATAAGCTTAGTGTGAGTACACAAGGGGTAAGGAAAGAGATTTGAGAAATCCTAGTTGGTAGCATAGCTATTCCCATTGACGGTGATCCACCCAGATTTGATGTAGTCCCTTCCAGGAGAAGCTCAAGGATTATCACCTCGCAGCCACGAAACATCGTTGATGTCCATCCCATGCCAGTACGTAACATTGAGGTGGTTTCCGAATCGGTAAATAGGAATAGATATCCTGTCGAAAGTCAAGTTCTTATCCAAACCCACTTGTTGCATTTCCGATCGGGGGAAGCTAATGATCTCTGGGTTGGACCTTTTCCTGTAGAACGTTGCGTTGGTGATATATGTTTCAATGTTGAAAAACTCGGCCTCGGCAAAAAATCGGCGAGGGTCTTGATTACAACTTCTCGGTAACATCGGCGAAAAAATCGGGAGAAATCGGCAAAAGTCGGCAAACATTAAAAAATAGAAAATACATGCATTTTTTTTAGAATTTTAAACATATAAAGCAATAATAACATCAGAAAAACATATTGGAACATAAATATGAAGAAAGCACTGATATATATCATCATCATGTAGTCATGCCAAATATAAAACGATACATCAAAGTTGATACTGAAAGTCTGAAACATCATAGTTGTCCAATCAAGGACTCAAAAGTGTATAAAGTTTAAACAATACAAAATGACATAACATATATAAATGTATCTGAGGGAAACTAGCATCTAGCTATCTAATATCAATGCCCTCTTCCCCTTTTACGGGAAAATATCATGGGTCTCTTGTCAGGCCTGCTAAGAAGTAAAAAAACAAGCATGCTATTTTCCATTCTAATTTTTTAAAACCTCCATTTACATTGGGACTGTTTTTCATTTTTTGGGGCATGGAAATCAATGGCAAAATAGTAAAAACAAATAGCAAAGAAATAGACAAGAAATAGGCAATGAAATAGTAAAACAAATATGCAAAAAATCTTTCAAACAGTCCATGGCAAAAGATAGAAAAACAATGGATAAAATGCACATACCTTCAACATTGGGCACTTTTTTAGAAAAAAGCGCGCTTCCAAGTTTTTTTAAAAAATCGCGATTTTTCCTTGGCGAAAAATCGACTTGAAGAAAAAAACGCGATTTTTCCGATTTTTGCCGATTTTGCGGCGATTTTTTCAAGCTTGATATGTTTTCTTGTCACCAGTACTAGACGATAGATTCTGCTTCCTGTCAGCCTGAGGGATTTGAGGGGATACATTCCTGACCTCACTTAGCCTTGAGTCCCACTTTGCCTGGTAGAGTAGAGTAGGTAGGACCCGAATAAGCATTTCCCGGCAGTAGTATAGAATCTTGCTTTGTTGTTTGAAGCTCACTTTTGAAGCTCTTAGCATAATTTTGTTATCATGCAAGATAAAAATCAAACTTTTATTGAAAGTTATGGTCATAGATTAGATTTATTTTTTGCTTTTCAGTTTCATGCATCTTTATTTTCAGTATTTTATATATTATCCACATATTGTTTTGACGACCGGTCTGTGAGTTTGGTATAGCTCTGGACATGTTGCGGGTAGTCAAGTACATTCTTGGTAGCGATTGCAGCGCTGGATGGATTGATCGAGGATGCGAGAATCAGAGTGCGAGGACCAGAGATTCTGAGGTTCTCAAGCGCTCTTTTCAGTAGAGCACTTGTCCTAGCTGGAGCCAGATGCTATCACATATATAGTAGCAAGGCTACCATATTCTATTTTTCAGACACAGTACATTTGTCAGCGACATCTCTTACATTATGAGATGCTGAGATGAGCACTTTTGATGGATCATATTTATATTAGTGGACTATTGTACTCTCCCATGTCAGGACTGAGTCTCAGGACACTCAGATTTGAGGACCGATGTAGCCATTTATGTCATTACAGAGCAGTCATTGATGCCCATTTTTATATCAGTTCTTTCTCATTGGATAGATGGTGTCTCAAATGGATTATATTGCATGATTATGACTCAGCATTTTATATCGTGTGATGGTTATTATTGCTCATATACTGATTTTTGTGACATGTATTGACTTGTGGTATCATGATCTGGCGGTCATAATTATATGGACTTGGTTGTATCTTGTACTATGTATTGATGTCCCTACTTAGACTTGGAAGTTCTTGATCTATACTCATTGGTTTTACCCTCCTTAGGGAGAATAGAGGTAGTCATTCCCACCATTGTTTTGGTTTGCTAGTGTTGGCTCCATCATTCATTGTCTTCACCCATCCATTACCTTCCATTTTAGTTTTCAACCCGACTGACTTCTTGACTTATTGCATGGAGGACCTTTTTCCCCGCTGGAACTTTTGTTGGACAAGCCTCCTTGTTTATATTGTGTCTCGGCTCTGAGTTGGTGACAAAACTTGCCTTTGGTAAGTTGAATGGTATGCCTAAATCATTCTGGTCGATGTTCCCGATGTTTGGCAGTGTGCAGAACTCCCCCTAGTCACTTGAGATGTTGTTGGCTAAAACTGAAAGCTCATGTACTACCTATATTGAAAATATTGAATATGTGCCCATGAAAAATGAAAATTCTAAAACTGTGTTTCTTAACATATGTAAAAAGGGCAAGAGCAATGAAATGCTAAAATACTCCTTGAAGAGTATAAGAAAAGGTCCAAAAAAGCAATGGTTAAAAATATGCTATATCCAAAAATTGTTGACCTTGTTAAAATAAATATGTCCTGGATGAAAGCTGCGATTAGCTGTGCTTTTAAGCACTAGTGAAGTTCCAAAAGGGTCATATAGGCCAAAAAGGCCATGGAATAAAATAATGATCCTAATGAACTTGGATCAAGCTTGATGTAGACATGATGCCTAAGTTGAATAAGCACTCTCTAAACAACTCACCCATTTGTGAGGCACTGCCATTCCTTGTGTTGTTTGTCTGACATTGGTTATAGTGAGTATTCCCTTTCCTTGTCCAAAGTGTCATGATGTTGAGTAGGAAGTCATCCTTTGCCTTAGCCTTGTCATTTCCACCCTGCACCCTTGACTAGCAAATTGGCTACAGCCATGAAGTGAGTATAGTCTTGAAAGTCTAAGTCTGAGTAATAATAAATAAAGCCTTATATATGTATTGTTTGATGTACTGCCAGTGAAATGGATGCTACTTGTTGTGATTGTTACTTGAATGAGTTGTAGAGCATGTCTTAACCTTTTAACACTTGTAGCAGATGGATATAGTCTGAGTTATTATTAGTGTCTGATTATTTATAGATGGTTATATTGTTTATTGGATATGATTGATGATCAGATAGAGACCTATGAGGGGTATGAGTATACACCTTAGATGGATTTGGACTTTCTGAGTCTAATGAGACAGTTTATTTCCAGTTTCGGGCACCTACAGATGTGATCAGGCTCATTCTGCCTTTTTGATGCAGTTTTTCTTCACAAATTGATATTTTTGAGCAAGTAGATGTTTCCGTTGGATCTCTTAGGGTGTTGTATGGGCATAGGGGGGTGTAGCCACTTGTTTATACCATAGTACCCCCATCCCAGAGAGCTTGGTGGGCTCAGTTTGGCAATGCAGGCACCCTAGAAGGATGTTTTTGCTGGATCACGTTTCCCGAGGCAGATTAAAAAATGATTAAATGGCTATTGAAGAAATCGATTTGGGCTACTGAGACAAGGAAATGACATGGTATGAGTCATGATGATGAGAGTGATGTCCTCCACATCTTCTCTAGTAGTTGCAGCTCTTGATTGGGCCCACATCTATTTTTGGGCATTTTTATATTATTTTCTGGAGCTCTTTTGGGGTGCTCACGATTTCCTCAAGGAGGCACAAAAGTCAAAGAATTAAATTATTATATTATTTTATTGTGCCATGGGGACACCCAGAGGGAGTTAGTCAAACACTTCTTTGACCCACCATGTGCTTTCATTTATTTCTTGTTACGTGGGTTACGTTTTTTGGGTGGGTTAGTCCACTTTGATAAATTATGGTTATATTGATCCATGTATTGTATGTTGAGTTCATTTCAACCATTGATTAGAACATTTTATCTTTTAATCTTAATCACTCATTTTGAAAATGGTTAGGATTCGGTTATGATTGAGGTTCTCTCATTTCTATTTAAAGGAGAGAGCTTCTCATTTGTAAGGGGTCTTTGGTTCTTGGATCTGAATAATAGAAAGACTTTTTTGTCGAATTTTTTTGGATCTGCTTTGCATCAGATGTTCTCAAATGGTGATTGGAAAATCTTCAGCTTCCTAGCATTGTGAAAATTCTTGTAAGATCTATATTTTTTGCTATCATCGTTTTGTCTACAGGAGGGCGTTTTGGCTGGAGCGTTTTTGTAGGGGGACCTCAACTCGCTCGGTTTTCTTCGTTTTGGATCAGGGGGTTTTCATTAGTTTCATTGTGATCTATGATTACTTCGTTTTACTTTCTTGTAGCATTCAGTTTCTTTATCTTGTATTAGCAAATCTAATATGGTTGACGTTTGCTCATGCAGGGTAGGGGGCGCATTGGTGGCTTGGAGCTTGCATATGCCATAGAAATCACGAGGATCTTCCAGAATTGATCGGGATAGCTAAGATCATCACTGTTAAAGACTTCTACAAGCTTTTCCAGGTAAGATCTAATAGGTAAGTCTCTTCTTTTCAGATCTTATTCTAGTGTAACTTGCTTTACTTCAAATTTTTCTGAAAACTCCTAAAATACTAAAAACTCTAAAAAGCAATAAATCTGGGAATCGTCTGATCTTTGGCCAAATCATTTCTGGGTTTCATAGATCAGGCCTCCCCTTCACCAAATCAACTTCAACGCTGGTCAAACTCCCGCTGGTTTGACCTAGATTTGATTTTTTGCCATCAAACTGCATAACCCCTCACTGAAAATTTGACCTGCTAGTGTTCTGATTTTTTCTAAATCCTGACTTCACAGACGGATAGATCAGGTCCCACACAGTCCAAATCAACCCCAACGTTGTCCAAATGCTTGGCTGTTTGACCTAGATCTAAGTTTTTTACTAAAACAGCCCTACTTCCCTCACTGAAAATTGGACTTTTCTGGAAGTGACTTTTTCTGAAATCTGACAAGATAGGCTGATAGATCAGGGCTTACGCATTCCGGAACACCCCCAACGCTGAGCTAGTTCCTTTCAGTTTGCCCTAGATCTGAAAAATCGGTTTTTAGGCCCCCCAGCCCCCTCATCAAATTTTGACTTTGTCCGGATCTAATTTTTCTGTTGATTTTCTGATTTGGGCTTGTAGATCAGGTCCCCTTACCTCATTTCTTCTTCAACGCTGAGTTATTAACCTCCAGGTGACTGTAGAATTGCAAATCTGTCTTTCCAAGCCCTAGCGCTAGCCTTCCATTGACCTGGTTTTTTCTGTAACTTAGCTTCTCCGGACTAACTATTTTCTGGCTTCATAGATCAAGGTGTATCCCAATCGGGTTCACTGAAACGTTGGGATGTTGCTGACTCCATCGCCCAATACACATAAGGCACTGATTTCCTAGCTAGCGCTAGTCCCATCCTTAAGATTTCCTCCCATTCCCTTTGCCAACACTCATTGATAACTCAAGTCAACTATCTTTCACTAGTTTGTCTCCTTGGTGCTAGACAGTCCCAACTCTGTTCTTGCTCACGCTGTCACAGTTATGTTTCCCAAGACAGTGGTCATCTTCATCGGTTGCTAGTACCTAAACCCTAGAGCCAGGGTTTTCATTCGACTTGCACCTTAAGTATCCTGAAGCCCCATCTGATCTTTTTTTGGTGTCTAGGTCCGATCTTTCTTGTCGGGTGCAAATCTGGGTCTCCCCCATTGTTATCTTGGACTATTATGACATAAAGTGAAGGCTGCCTTGATTGGCGTGACAACCATCTATTTGGGAGTCTAGGCAGTCGTGGTTCCACCCCTTAGTTGCTTGCCTCTCTACCATCCATCCTGGATCCACCTCACACAGGCAACTACAAGGCAGGTGATAACAGGCTTACAGACTCAGATTGGGCCAGATGCACTACTGATAGGAAGAGTACTTCAGGATGTTGTTTCAGTCTGGGTTCTGCAGCAATTTCCTGGTGTAGTAGGAAGCAAAACTCAATGGCTCTGAGTACTGTAGAGGTCGAGTATATGGCTGCAAGCTCAACATTTCTAGAAGCAGTTTGGGTTCGTAAACATCTTGCAAGATTGTTTGGCGAGATTCCAAAGCCAACCATGATTCACTATGATAAACAGAGTTGTGTGCAGATGTTAGTGAACTCTATTTTTCACAAGTCGAAGCACATAGAAATTCAGTATCACTTCATACGTGAAATGGTGCAGAAAAGTGTGGTCGAACTACATTATATTCTTACAAATGACAAGACTGTAGATGTTCTCACCAAGTCTCTTCCTAGGGTGAAATTTGAATACTTTTCTGGAATACTTGGAGTAGAAGAGAACACATCCCTCCTTGAGAGGGAGAGATGACTGAGAGACATTTATCATACTTTTGCCTAGGTACCTCTACTCGTCTAGGTTCTCAGCCAGGTATGGGAGAAATCCCATCAGCAGATGAGACAGACAAGTAGTAGATGGTTGGGTTCACACAGGTGCCTCTGCTTGTGTAGGTGCTCAACCAGGTATGAAAGAAATCCCATCTGCAGATGAGTCAGACAGGTAGGAGATGGCCGTGTGGTTGCACAGGTACCTCTACTCGTTCAGGTTCTCAGTCAGGTATGGGAGTACTCGATAGACAGATGAGACGAACACGTAGTAGATGGTCGTGCACGTGTGCACATCCAGGATCTCTAGCCAGGCATGGAAGTTTTCCATTGGTAGTAGAGACAGATAGGTAGCAGAAGATTTTTCTCTCAAACATCCGGATAGATCAAATTTATAACAACCCTTTTTAAAGACAACCTTTAGTACGTTTAGAGATGATAGAGACATTATAGTGTACAGATGAAACCCAGATGATCGTGACACTGATGAAGACCAAAGAATACCTTTCTTGTTCAAAGGGAGTCTTGGAATCTGTGCAACTTCAGAAGCTATTCTTATTGTACTTATATTGTACCTGCTACGAGAGTTGAACTTGTTGTAATTCATCATACAAACCGTAGAAAGAACAATGTAAACCTTGGGGTGAAAAGCTAGCAATCAAAGGAAATAAAATAAAATTATAAAAAAGGTTTTCATTGCCCCCCCAAGAGAGAAGTCAACCCTAGTAATTTTCCTAGTGGAAAACCAGTATAAATAGGAGGTGCCCCTCATTAGAACAACCAGCTACACAGTGAAGTTTGCAGTTTTCTGGGAGAGAGAAATTCACATCAACAGAAGGAAGTTCTCTTTCTTCATTGTACACTATCCTCGGAATTATTATCTCTAGACGAAGTTGTTATCATATATATAGTAGTCGGGCTACCATATTCTATTTTTCAGAAAGTACATTTTTCAACCAGATCTCTTACATATGAGATGCTGAGATGAGCATTTTTATGGATCATGATTATATTTGTGGACTAATGAACTCTCCCTTGTCAGGACTGAGTCTCAGGACACTCAAATTTGAGGGCTGATGTCGCCATTTATGTCATTTCAGAGCAGTAGTGGATGCCCGGTGTTATATCAGTACTTTCTCATTGAATAGATGGTGTTTCAGATGGATTATATTGCATGGATACGACTCAGCGTTTTATATTGTGTTATGGTTATTATTGCTCTTATACTGATCCTTATGACATGTATTGACTTGTGGTATCATGATCTGGTGGTCATAATTATATGGACTTGGTTGTATCTTATACTATGTATTGATGTCCTTACTCTGACTTTGAAGTTCTTGATTTATACTCATTGGTTTTACTCTCCTTAGGGAGAATAGAGGTAGTCATTCCCACCATTGTTTTGGCTTGCTAGTGATTGGCTCCATCATTTCATTGTCTTCATCCATCCATTACCTTTCAGTTTAATTTTCAACCCGATTGACTTTTTGACTTGTGGCATGGAGGACTTTTTTCCCCACTAAAACCTTTGTTGGACAAGCCTCCTTGTTTACATTGTGTCTCGGCTCTGAGTTGGTGACAAAACTTGCCTTTGGTAAGTTGGATAGTATGCTTAAATCATTCTGGTTGGTTGTCCCGATGTTTGGCACTGTGCAGAATTCCCCCTAGTAACTTGAGATGTTGTTGGCTAAAACTGAAAGTTCATGTACTACTTTTATTGAAATATTAAATATGCACCCACGGAAAATGAAAATTGTAAAACTGTGTTTCTTAACATATGTAAAAAGGGCAAGAGTAATGAAATGCTAAAATACTCCTTGAAGAGTATAAGAAAAGGTCCAAAAAGCAATGGTTAAAAAAAGTTATATCAAAAAATTGTTGACCTTGTTAAAAATAAATATGGCCCGGATGAAAGCTGCGATTAGCTATGCTTTTGAGCACTGGTGAAGTCCCAAGGGGTTCATATAGGCAAAAAAAGGCCACAGAATAAAATGTGATCCTAATGAAATTGGATCAAGATTGATGTAGACATGATGCCTAAGTTGAATAAGCACTCTCTAAACAACTCATCCATTTGTGAGGCATTGCCATTCCTTGTGTTGTTGTTTGTCCAGTATTGGTTATAGTGAGTTCTCCCTTTCCTTGTCCAAAATGTCATGATGTTGAGTAAGAGGTCATCATTTGCCTTAGCCTTGTCATTTCCACCTTTCACCCTTCACTAGCAAAATGACTACAGCTATGAAGTGAGTATAGTCTTGAAAGTCTGAGTCTAAGTAATAATAAATAAAGCCTGATATTTATAAGTATTTGTTGATGTACCACCAGTGAAATGAATGCTACTTGTTGATTTTGTTACGTGAATGAGTTGTAGAACATGGTTCAAACTCTGAACACTTGCAGCAGATTGATCCATTCTGAGTTATTATTGGTGTCTGATTATTCACAGATGGTTATATTGTTTATTGGTTATGACTGATGATCAGACAGAGACCTATGAGGGGTATGAGTATACACCTTTGATGGATTGGGACTCTCTGAGTCCAATGAAATAGTTTATTTCCAGTTCCGGGCACTTACAGATGTGATCAGGCTTATTCTGCTTTTCTGATGCAGTTTTTCTTCACAGATTGATTTGTTTGAGCAGGGAGATGTTTCATTTGGATCTCCTAGGGCGTTGTATGGGCATACAGGGGTGCAGCCACTTGTTTGTACCATTGTACCCCCATCCCAGAGAGCTTGGAGGTCTCAATTTGACAACGCAGTTACCCTAGGAGGTTGTTTTAGCAGTATCATGTTTCCCGAGGCAGATTAAAAAATGATCAAATGGCTATTGAAGAAATCGATTTGGGCTACTGAGGCAAAGAAATGGCATGGGGTGAATCACAATGATGGAAATGATGTCTTCCACACCTTCTCCAGCAGTTTCAGCATTTAATGGGGCCCACACCTATTTTTGGGCAAATTTTATATATTTTCTGGAGCTTTTTGGGAGACCCACTATTTCCTCAAGGAGGCACAAAAGTCAAAATTTTAAATTGTTATATTATTTATTGTGCCATGGGGACACCCAAACGGAGTTAGTCAAACTCTCCTTTGACCCACCATGTGCTTTCATTTATTTCTTGTTGAGTGGGTTACTTTTATTTGGGTGGTTTAAGTCCACTTTGGTAAATTATAATTATATTGATTCAGGTATTGTATGTTGAGCTCATCTCAACCATTGATTAGAATATTGTATCTTTTAATCTTAACCACTCGTTTTGAAAGTGGTTAGGATTTGGTTATGATTGAGGTTCTCTCATTTCTATTTAAAGGAGAGAGCTTCTCATTTGTAAGGGGTCTTTGGCTCTTGGATCTGAATAATAGAAAGACTTTTTCTTGTGGAAATTTTTCTGGATCTGCTTTGCATCTGATGTGCTCAAATGGTGATTAGCTAGTCTTCAGCTTCCCAGCATCGTGGAAATTCTCGTGAGATCTATATTTTTTTTTTTTGTGGCTATCATTGTTTTGTCTACAGGATGGCGTTTTCGCTGGAACGTTTTTGCAGGGGGACCTCAATTCGCTCGGTTCTCTTCGTCTTGGATTAGGGGGTTTTCATTAGTTTCATTGCGATCTATGATTACTTCATTTTACTGTCTTGTAGCATTCAGTTTCTTTATTTTGTATGTGCAAATCTGATATGGTTAACGTTTTCTCATGCAGGGTAGGGGGCGCTTTGATGGCTTGGAGCTTGCATATGCCATAGAAATCATGGGGATCTTCCAGGATTGATCGAGATAGCTAGGATCGTCACTGTTACAGACTTCTACAAGCTTATCTAGGTAAGATCCACAGGTAAGTTCTTCTTTTCTGATCTTATTCCATTGTACCTTGCTAAAATTTAACTATTTTTTGAAAACTCCTAAACCATAAAAACCTAAAAAATCAAATAATGAGAGAACCGTCTGATATTTTTCCAAACCATTTTCGGGTTTCATATATCGGGCCTCCCCCTAGCTAAATCAACTGGAACGTTGGTCAAATTCCTCATAGATTGACTTAGATTTGATTTTTTAGCAGAAAACTGCATAACTCCCCACTGAAA
Source organism: Pseudotsuga menziesii (assembly GCA_001517045.1). NCBI lineage: Eukaryota > Viridiplantae > Streptophyta > Pinopsida > Pinales > Pinaceae > Pseudotsuga > Pseudotsuga menziesii. The sequence continues at coordinate 377,681 of LPNX010583643.1, read as the reverse complement.
AAATTGACTTGCTAGGGTTTTGAGTTTTTCTGATTTCTGACTTCATAGATGGATAGATCGGGTCTTGGGCAGTCCAAATCAACCCCAACGCTGTCAAGAGGCTCAACAGCTTGACCGAGATCTGAAAAATAGACTGAAACTGTCTTAGCGCCCTCACTGAAAATTGGCCATTTTTGGAAGTAGGTTTTTTCTGAATCTGACATGATAGGCTGATAGATCGGGTCCCAAGCATCCCAAAACACCCTCAACGCTGTGCTAATTCATCCTGGTTTGCCCTAGATCTAAAAAAATCAGTTTTCAGCCTCCTAGCCCCGTCATCGGATTTTGACTTTTCTAGATCTAATTTTCCTGCTGTTTTCCTGATTTGGGCTTGTAGATCAAGTCTCCCTGATCTCTTCTCATCCTCAACGTTGAGCCATCAACCTTCTGGTACCCCTTAAAGCTTCAGATTCGTCTTCCTAGGCGCTAGCGCTAGCTATCTACTGAGTTGGGTTTCCTATACCTTGGCTTTTCTAGACCAATTGCTTTCTGGTTTAGTAGATCAAGGTGTTTCCCAAGTGGCTTTCCTGAAACGTTGTATTACTGTTGACTCCATTGCCTAATGCATGCAAAGCACTAATCTCCAAGCTAGCGTTGCCCTTACGCTCTTAGCCTTTGCCATCTACCAACATTCACTGATAGCTCAAACACCTTTTAACTGAGTCTGATTTTTAGGTACTAGATAGTTCCAACTCTATTCGTGCTCGCCCTATCATAGTTACGTTTCCCAAGACAGTTGCTAGTACCTAAACCCTAGAGCTAGGGTTCCCATTCACCTTGCACCTTAAGTACCCTGAAGCCCCATCTGATCTTCTTTTGGTGTCTAGGTTTGTTCTCTCCTGTCGGGAGCAGATCCGGGTCTCCTCCATTGTTGTTCTGGACTAGGATAACCTAAAGTGAAGGTTGCCTTGATTGGCATGACAACCATCCATTTGGGAGTCTAGGCAGTCGTGCTTCCACCCCTTAGTTGCTTGCCCCTCTACCATCCATTCTGGATCCACCTTAAGCAGGCAACTACAAGGCAGGTGATAACAGAAAGTTGCTGGGTTTTCTCCCATTTGGGTTTCCCAGGTGAAAAATACTCGTGTTACTGTTCTGTTCTTTGTCTATCTTCTAGTGATCCTATTGATAAATGCAATTAAGATATACTGCTATAATCTTAAGAAAATCTAACAGGCATTTCCCCCTAAAAGGTAGATCAGTGTGTTGGAAGGGTAAATGGAGTTCGATGATCGTGAAATTTTAAACCTAGGGGTTTTATAATTATTCCAAAGTGGGTTTTAAGTTTTATAAACTGCCACAAACTTGAACCTATAAATTTAAAGGATGAGGGTTTTAAGATTTAGGGTTTTAATTTTATTAAGCCCGAGTGGATTGAAATAATGGAGATAGAGGAACATACCTTGTGAAAACTTACGTGGAAATTGTAGATGAATGCCGAAAAGGTGAGGATCACTCCCATAGAGATCAAATGGAAGTTTTGTTGAAGATCCAACTGAACGCCCAAATGGAGAAGTGCACCCCTCTTCTTGCCAAGCCAAGGAAAACTCAATCAGATATGAAAGAAAATGAACTACTACAAACGAGAGATAAAAGATAAGAGAAATAATTGGTCATAGACAAAATCACTCCCTATTCGGAACAAATTTGGAAGAGAAACAAACAACGGGTCTCCCTAAATGATGCACCTCTCCCAAGACGACCTCTCTGCCTGCAATAAAATAATAATCCACGGAATATGCTAGATTCTTCCCAAAGATCTTTCAGTGCAAAGGAAAAGTAGTTTCAATCACAATTGCCGACATCCTATCCATAAGAACACAAGTATTTTTCACAAAATAATTTTCTCTATTCCAATACGCCAAGAGCCAAATTTTCCGATGGGATACAATGGGGGGATCATATCTCTTAAATCGATTGAGAGGGTGTCCACTTTTCAACTAACTATCATCCGACGATTGAGATTATAACATCATCAACGGTGGAGATCACTTTTACATGGATCAATACATGGATCATAGTGACTAGGTCAAATGGGGCACACTTTTGCCCAAGGACGTCTTAAGAAGAGGTTATACACTAAAGTGCCAATGATATAATATGGTAATACATCAAAAGGGGTGCCTTAGGGACATACATCAACCTTGGCCGCATATAACATCATAATACAAGATATAACAATGAAGTACATTCAATAACCAAAGCGAGGGGTGCCCCATGGGGGACGTCATCACTGAGAGAGCCAAATAAAATATCCGGAACATGAAACTAACTGCAAATGATGTAGAAATGTCCGGAGAACCATACTAAATCATCTAGAATAATTCCCTTTCAATTTCCTTGATCACACAGAGCAAATCGATTTCCTTAGTGACTTTCCTAGTTCATTTTGTAGTGGTACATCCTGTTGCCCACCTATTTCGACTAGGTGGCAACTCCATGTACATGAAGATGTACATAGTTGTACTAATGTTACCTTGGGAAAATCTGAGGATTTTTTCATTTCTGCAGGGCTATTGCCCCTTTGTAAAACGAAATGTCCGCTCCCCTGCGTGGGAAAACCAGTGTAATTTTATGTGCTAGTGTGTGTCATATGATACGGATGCCACACCATGGAACTGATTGCTAGGAAAGTCCCCTCATCGAGTGTTTTTCCCTTTCCAATTGATCTTGTTGTGTAAACGAGTTTAATCGGTTTGGTTTTCACTCAAAATCCTCCAAAGTGGTGACGGGCGTTCTAGCAGTCAAGTCCATGGGGTGGCTAAGGTTTCAAGTGTGATTCATGACCATGCTAGACATTTGTATAGAGTCTTGCGGAATTTCGTTGTCTTGATGTTTTTTTTATTAATTTTTCCAGTTAATTAATTTCACCCCTTGGTGGTTAATTAACTGAGTTTTGATGTAATAATGTAATTACTCAAGCATGGCATTTTGTAATAGGGGCTATGAATGCAAAGTAAATTGCTATGAAACCCCCTAAGCCACTGCTTCGAGTCCCATGTCTTTCTGATTAGTGGTTGAGGAGATAGACCAATTTTGGTCAAGAGGGGTCTATCTCTCCGAGGGAAATTTTTAATTTTCTTAAGTCAAAATTCATATTATTTGATTTTGAAGGAAAAAATCAAATAATGCCATGGTAATTTTGTTTGGGGGTTGTTAAGCCTAGGAAAATTTATTTCATAATTTTTCCACCCCCCCATGGCCAAGATATTAATTTTTCCAATTTTTTCTTTAATTTTTCCTAAGTCAAATTGGGAAAATTTAAAAATTAAAGTGAAAAATTAAATCTATGGTAAAAATTATTTTTAGCCTAAGTTAAAGGTTAAAAAATTAATCTTGGAGAAATGGCAAAGTCAAAGCCAAGTTTAGAGCCATAAAGGTGGTCTAAACCCTCACTAAAGTTGGCACCCAAGTTAAAAAGGTAAGAAGTGGGGACGTTTAGCTATTTTAGAGCTTATTCCAAGTTGAAACCCTCACCAAATAAGGGGGGCGTCCAATGTTAAATGGAGGCATTGCCATTTTAGAGGAGGGCGTCAATGTTAAATTGGAGGGGCGCTACACTATGAAGAGGCTCCAAAAATAGAAGGGCGCCAACCAAGGTTACTTGGAAGCGGAAGCGGAAGCGGGAAGCGGGTG
>LPNX010583643.1:360897-370019 GCA_001517045.1 Pseudotsuga menziesii | reverse complement strand
AAGTTACAGTTTCTTTCAAGTTCAGCATTTTTATTTTTTCCTGTTAAAGAGTAATCATACAACCCATATATCCTGTGTATCCTCTATCCACTTGTCATCTCCATTTAGGGACTTCAAGTTGGATATGAAAAGCAGGAGAAGTGGGGGCTTAGGTAATTAAAGAAACACTTTATTTTCCTGCTACAATCTTCACAATTTAATTTTCAGTCCAAGATCGAATACCAGCACCTCCCATAAGGGACATCGCTTGGTGATCTTGTTGATAACTTAAAATCTACATTGCATCTTAATCACCCAAGACTTAAAATTAACCCATAAAGTTAACCAACAAAGCTTCTCTATTTCCTGCTCCTCTACTCGGTTATCACCCTCCGGGGTACTCCGAGATACGACCAGGGGAAAGGGAAGTCCTACTTTAATAGGCATCCATCTAGAGATTTTCAAGTTGATTAAAAACAGTGACTCGGAAGCTGCAAGGGGTAGTAGACCGAGGGGGTCTCTAAGCGCTTCGACGTCCTCCTTGTGAGCACCGGGCCATTGGGGTTTGACCTGTGAGCTAGGGGTGGGCTTTGCTCCCACCTGTTGAGCGCAATAGCACTCCCTCTTTGATTTGAGAAGAACTAGATCAGGGTAGTCACACCACCGAATCTAAAACTTAATCCAAGAAGAACAACTTTAATAAAATTTATTAAAATTAACCAAGAAGCATTGCAAAACCTCTTACAAACACAGGTCACTACTGTTTATTTTTGCCTTGCTGTTCAAGGTTTTACTGCAAGCACTCCAACACTTTACTTTCAGTTCTGCAATTGTTCATGTGGTGAATGCTTAACATTTGTTTAAATTGCTTCAAGTAAATCAAACTTAAAGTTTTTTTTCTTCATTTACTGTTGGTTAATAATTTCCATTTAGAGCATTTTCTTCTGCTATCTTTGGTTCATAACTTGTAAATCTTGTTCATTGGTTAATATTGATAAATTTAGATCAACTGTACATTGCTAAGACATCTTGATTCGTTATTGTACCATTGGTCTGTTTATTCATCTCATTGTTAGACAACTTAATCTGTGGATAATTAACTTAGATCTGCATTCATTAAAAGTTGCATTCTCTGACTCCATTCTTTAGGCACTGGTCTTTATTTATCTCAAGGTCTGCTTATCATTAAAAGGAAGTCTTTGCATTTGCATGCTGTTTGTCATTCCTTAGATAATACAAAGGCTTAGCCTCATAAAAAGATCCCTTTAATTAATTTGCAATTAATTAATAAATCTGGAACTTAGCTTTCCTGTAGGGACTACCCCCCTTGGCTCTGTTGGGATCTTGCCTAAACGGAGGAGTTATGGACTGTGGTGACAGTGGTCCCCAGCTCTCACTTGCCCCCAAGGACACACATAGCAGGTTGTGACTTTCCTGCACCTTAAAGTGTGAATTAGGCGGCAACACATCCTTTGAAAAATAATAAAAATCATCATAACTTATTTGAAGATGAGAATTGAGGAAAATTGACTACACAATAGTGTCTAGAGACATGCTAGAATGGTACAAGTGACTACTCAAACCCCTAAGGACGTTGTGACGCCCTAGGAGAACCATACTAATCTGCAATATGTAATAAAAAATATGATCTGACTGTAATAAAGTGATAATAATCACTGATCATGAAAACTGGGGCCACTCTGAAAACTGAAACTGCAGTATTGGTCATGGGCATGTCTGGAGCAAATATATTATATAAGCACTGTCAATTTTTGTAGTCGTTGCCCTGGGAACTGTGTTTGACTTGGTCAACAGGGTTGACCTGGTCAAAGTACCCAAACTGAAGGTGAGATAATGAACTAAACTGACCCTGCATGCATCCAAGGTAAGACCTGCTCCAAGATGTATATTAAAAGTTAAAACCCAACTTAAATTATGCTAATCAAAATCATGGTGACAATAGTAATAATAATAATAATAAAATATACCTGTGTCTTCGAACATTCTTTGAATCTTCTGGAAGTCCCTTGCATATGGCATACTTACAAAGTTTAACCAATTTGCTAATGCTTTGTGAAAATGGAAAACAAGGCTAAAGCAAAAGCATAATGACTTTTAATTGACTTTAACCATATGATCTCTCCGAGTGATGACAAATATGCACAACCACAGTGACATATGCATGACAGATAACAATAGGGAATGGTGGTGTCTCTCAAGTGGAAGAGTTGATCTGAAAAGAGTCCATTCAACTTTAACAACGTGTCTACAACTCACATCCAAGCTAATAATCAAGCTCTGTGAGGATCTTTTCTAGGACCCTTGCATTGAGTACACAAGAAGCTATAATGAAGAGATCCTAGGGGACACTTAGAATTAGTTGTCCCTTACTCCATCTCACATCAAAACGTGCAGGCTTTGTGAGGAATTAATCATTATATTTAACATAAGATGGACAACAGTGTTTTAGATTTAACATTTATTTATCCACTGCTTTGTTTGGGCCTTTCACAATTTCATTTCATAGCCCTTTTTGAGTTGTGTCTAAAGACACAGTTTGCTACTTTATTTGAGGGCTTGCATTTCACAATATATAGTAAATGTATGTAATGCTGGTAGACATATTGCTTCAAGATTTAGTTGACACTCTTCGGGCAAATAGGGGGGAATATCCACAGTTAGGACCAAACATCGAGGGCATTCGACCAGAGAGGTCAAGGCTTCAAAACCCAACTCACCTAAGCTCTGGAGCCAAGACCAACGGGTTCTCTTGGCTCAGAAGGATCAAGGCATCGACAAGTTTTGTTGCACAACTCAAAGCTGAGACACAAAACAACATTGGATCCATCATGCATATGGGTCAAAGTGGGGAAGATGATCTTCAATCTCATAGGTCTCAATCAATCACAAGTCATGGGAAAAATCAACCACAGATGAAACTAGATGGGTGAGGATAATTGATACATGGATCCAGCATAGCACTAAAGTTTAAAAGTTGTGTAAAGCATGGCATAAGCAATGGTCTTCAACATCAGATTCTCTAATCACTCTCAACACAAGTTAATCATTAGTAGAACATATAATATAAGCATAGGTCACCGTAATCATCATAGCACAAGAAGTTAAAGGTGTTAGTATACATCATAGAGTAAAATCCTACCAAGAAGCAATATACCTAATCTCACCATATACATGTGTGGACAATGTACCATCTCTACTGCTCTGCTCGAATGAAGTAAGTCACCATTGAAGTCATCTCAAAGGATAAGGATACCTCAATCCTGGCAAGGAAATACTCTGCATTTGATACTGAATAAAGGCTTTGAAGGGCTTATGTTGCAATGATGTCCATGCTGTATCCCCATCAATATGTCTAGCTTAGAGGAAAAGAGAAAATCTGTATGTTGCATGATAGTAGCCTAGCTACAACATATGTGTGATAGCAGTAGGCTTTGTTACCACCCCAAAGTTACAGAAGACATCACCCATATTACAGCACCTGAGTCAATGTATTCTTCTAAGGATTACAATTTTGGTGAACACTTTGAACCTGCAGAAGCACCTACAAGTGCAGGAAACTCACAATTTACTTGCAGCCTCCCAGATTTGACAGTGGAACAATCCTTAGTCAAGACCCTGCAGTTTCATATGTCGGATCTTCAACGGGTTTGAATGATGATCAACACCATGCTATACTCAAGATACTTTCTGCAAAGGATTATGCACTTGTTTTGGAAATGCCAGGGACAAGGACTGTGTATTGGTTTCATTTGTGAGATCAACTAATCAATCCAAAAAACTCAGGTTCCTCGTTGTTGGCTGATTGACAAACATGCCGTATTTTCCAGAATTCAAAGTTGAACTGTATAAGGTTCCGAGGATCGATAGAATCTCAGGCACCAATGAATTCACTGGCAGAAAGCATGAGATTTGCAGATTCATACTTTGGCCAACATTGTTTGCCAAAAGAATTACTGGAGAGAATTCTGCTACAGGAGATGTTTATGAGCAGGACAACGAAACACTCAAATGGTGCCTCATTTCATGTCAGTAATAGACAAAATTGGGTAGCCAGTGATACTGGATATTTTATGGCCTCTATCAAGCCAATTTATGAGGTACCTTACAATGCAACTAGCGATGTCTCTAGTCAATCCCAAATTTATTTAACAAATCCAGCACTACAACTGTACCAGACAGCACGATTATCTGCTAGCTCACTTCGATATTATGGTTTAGGACTTGAGAATGGACCATACGAAGTAGTTCTACAATTTGCAGAGACAATGTTCGTAGACATAGAAAGCTGGAGGAGTATTGGAAGATGCATTTTTGATGTTTATGTTCAGGGCCATAAAGTATTAATGGACTTTGACATCAGAAAGGAGGTAGGAGGCTCAAATAAACCTATTGTTCAACGTTTCAAGACCAACGTGATAGCAAACCTCCTTGAAATTCATTTTTCTGGACTGGAAAGTGTAGACACTGAGAGGGGGGGTGAATCAGTGTGAAGGCAATTTTAAACTTTTCTTTAGCTTATCACAGTTAGCTACCAATTCATCATTCCATTACTCTACCATAATCATTTCATAAGCATCTGTCACTTCATCATTCACATAGCATAAGCATTTCATTCATAAAGAGCCATAACACAAAAGAACACAACACCATATAATTTTGTAATCTTTTTGTATTAGATTTGGTTCGGCTACAACCGTTAGGCAAAATCAACACCTACTGATAAATAGAGCAACCGTTAGGCAAAATCAACACCTACTGATAAATAGAGCACCTACTCTTAATCCAGGACCCTGCCTAGTTTTCTTAAGACCCTGCTAAGAAGGGTTTGAGGTATCCTAACCTCAACAGCAAGACAAGCTTGCTTTTACATTAAGGCTTACTGTCACATCAACTCATCAATCACTTGTCTCTTTAATTCGTTCTGCTGCTGATCATTTGCTCAACACTCTCATCATTATAACTGCTGCAAAGTAACCTCTGGTCAATACATCTTCTGCTGGTCAACACAGCTCATTAATCTTTGATCATCATTCTTCACTGCTGCTCTCATCAGTTGTTCATCATCATTCTGTCAGGCACATCATTCTGAATACATCATGCTGTCCATCAAATTACTGTCAGCATCATCCAACAATCTGCTCTTATCATGACTTAGTTCGTCATTAGAATAGCTCAGTCTTGGACTAATCACACTCCACACTATGTCTCATAAGCTAGGGCTGTCATCTTTTGTCATCAATCAAATGTTCAAGCACTGCTGCTATTGATCTGCTGCTTGTCCCAACTTATCAAAGATCTGTTCCTTTTACTTCTGCTCATATATTCCTGCCCACTTATCAGTCAACCATGTCACTGCTTTCCTATATCACTGTCAAGTTAATCTTTAATTTGATTTTCTTCAAATTCAGTCAACCATGTATTGTTGTAGCTTCTCTTGCAAAGACTGACTTGTAGCTGTGTAAATCCTCTACCGCTGGTCAATTTCTGAGCTTAAAAACTTCACTGTACATACCTGTCATCAATACAGCCTCGTTGGCAATGAGAACCTGCTGCCATGCAAATTTTCTGTCTAATCCTCTTCCTGTGGCTGCTTCAGTCATTTCGCATTTATTGCTGTTGTTATTCTTCAGTCTACTATCACCCTTCAAACTTGGACTGTATGCTGAGAAGGAGCCTTGTTCAGGTGCAGGAAATGCTTTACCATAATAGAAAATTCAATTTGTACATGTCTTCAAAGGTCTGCACCTCAAGTCTTGGATGAGATCTTCAAAGAGTAGTCATGTATCAACATCATCTACATCAAGGCATGTATTGCTGTTGTTGTGCATCACATCAACAACTTGCTAGATCTTGATGAGCATGCATAGATCTTTGATGTTTGATGAAGTATACACCCAGATCTCTCAGACACATGCATATCATAGACAATACTACCCAGCCATTTAAACAGACATAATGAGCTTCACAATAATCAAAGAATATAATAGTACTGGAAAATTCTTTCAAACCTTAAAGATGATCCTAATTAGCCTTGATCTTCCCTTTGCATTTTCTTCCTCATACTTGCTTCTTCATTGTGCAATCTCAGACTCAGATCTGTGGAATAGCATCAATGTGGACTATGTATTATTGCTGAGAAGGTTCGGGACTGTGTAAAGAGGCCCTTACACCAGTCAGGCTAGGGCTTAAGTATAACCTTGGACTGCTTGCAAACCTTAACCTACAACTGCTTCAATTTGTGACTGTGATTGACCTTTAGATCTCAGGAAAACTTAGGACTGTGTATGATGACCTTAACCACAGACTTCCAATAAAACAACCTTTCATCAAACCATTTCTGTGATTTACCATGTCTCTGTTGTCTGAGATTTTAGACAGTCTCTGCTATTTTTGAAATTGTTCAAGGGGTCAACTGCTGCTATAATTCAAACTATCATACACCATTAATTCAGCATTGTACTGCAAAGAGATAGTGCCTCAATGAAGAATTCGGATATGGAAGGAGTCTGCAATGCGGATCTTCAAGAGTAGAAGTCTGCTGTTGTTATTATACCCATAAAAATCAGTCAATTTATAATTCGAATCTGCTGCTGCCAGTTATCTCCAGCGAAGAACCTCAATCCACTAATTTATTTCATCAACGTTGGATCTGCTGCTCCAAAAAAAAATTTCCTGCTGCTGCCACCGAGATTCTGCCTCAGTCCACAAAGTTCAGAGCTTTTATTACTGTTGTCCAGAGATAAAACATCCTTCCCTTGCACTTGTATAACAGTTCCGTGCTTCTATTTACACCCAGCAGTGAAGATTAGATGCCCAACATCCAAGGAATTGCAGACATGACTGAAATAGCAGCTACAGCAGTGTTAACAAGGCTGATTTAATGTCCAGAAAAGAGAAAAGGTGCTTCCCAAACACTACACAACACTCAGCTATAGAATATGGCCTTTGTTTTGTCCCCACAAACTCCTAACATGAGTATTCATTATTCCAAACATGAGATTTCATGCCCAGAATCCTCGAAATGCTGCTCAAAATGTTATGGACTGTTCATTTCATGAACACACAGGCCAGCAACCCAAAATATACTATTCAGATGGCTCCCACGTTGATACCAGAAAACCCACAGTGGTTTAAAAACAGTGTATTGATGCCAGCAATGCCCAGAAGTTCCCACGGCGCTTCCAAATGCTCAACGCAGACCAGACTTGTCCCACAACGCTACAGCAAGATAAAACAGCTTTTGTTAACCCTTAACATAGTCCCAATTTGCTTTTCTCTTGCCCACGACGGATCTACAATAGATATATGAATTGGAAATACGTCCATGATGCCTCCTTAAAAAAATCTCAGTCAATAGCCCACGTGTTTCCCAAAGATTTCCTTTGCTGTTCTGCGGCTGCCTCAGAGCTCTACACTAAAAAATGAGGATTTGATGGGTTATAAATACTAAATTTTCACCCATATTTTGCTGAGCCGACCTGCTTTTTTTAATATTATTTTTGGAGCCGACTTTGCAAAGAATTTTTTATTTTTAATTATAATTCTGAGCCGACATAAAAAAAAATTATTATAATTTTTTATTCTTGAAGCCGACATAGCAATGATCTGGGTCGACTTCACATTTTTTTTAATGGAGCCGACATAGCAATGATCTAGGCCAACTTCTCAATTTTTTAATGGAGCCGACATAGCAAGTTTAATTCATCAATTGTGATAGTTGACTGCTTATGGGCTGCTTCTCATGATTCAAGCAATACACGGACTTGGCCTTTGTCACCATTACGGACTCCATACATCATCATCAACCTTCTTCTAGCGCTACACAGATGTCAAGGGCTTGAAGAACATCTTCAAGGGTACAATTTCATCAAGGTCTACATCAAGTGCTAGCAATGGGCTTCATGACCAACTTGTGGGTCTTAGGCACTTCTTCAATGTTTCATAAGCATCTTCATCATACCAAAGGCATGTACATGGTTCCACCAAAGGCATCAAGGTCATCATCATCATACAAGAGCTCCATGACCCCAACAAGGGTTGCAAGGTCATCAAATCACCAACTAAGGGTCCAAAGACATCCCGTGGGGCCACTGCAAGACCAAGTTGGCATCAATGACAATTTCATCAACAGAAAGGGATTTTGCTTTATTCCTCCACAAGGAACCTATGGACCATTAGTATCAGCTATAAGTGTTACGCCTGATTTGACAAAGAAAAGCAAGACAGGAATAGTGATTGGAATCACAGTTGGAATTTTTGTTGGTTAGTTTCCTTTGGAGAATGAGAGTTCAAAAGCTCGCAGAAAGAGATGTTGAGGAGAACAGTAGAAAATGGCGAAATGATTGAGGAGTTCAAAGTTTTTTTCAGCACGCCAGGGTATCTCCATCATCAGTGTTTATTCCTTATCTGAATGGCGTCCTCGGTCAAATCCGAAGAAAACTCTTCATGTCACAGGCAGCCGACAGTTCCTTTCGCAGCCAATTATTTTCAGTCAGTCGGCAAGCTGAGTACAGGATTAAAATCCATGATTGGCGTCAACTCCATAAAATCATGGAGTTTGTGGAGCATATTTCAAATCATTGAAAGCATTTAACTGTGGCTACCATAGCTAATTTCATCTGGCAGTTTCCATACGACCCACAGCTATAAAAAGCATGCCGTGTTTCATATCTCCAAGGTGGACTACGATTCGGTTCAAAATTTAAATTGTCGTGGAAGCTTGGTTGTTTCATCCTAAAATAAAAAGGGCCCGAGGATCAAGTTGATCGATTTTCAAATAGAACACCTGGGCATCGACGTTTTTCTTTCACGTGGACCCAGGTCGACTGCAAGATTAAAGTCCAAGTTAATTTACGGCTGCGTGGGAAAATCATAGTTGTTTATTGGTATTTCTCGGCTTTCCAGGGCTTGGTGTTTAGCGAATGGGTCGGGTTATGAGCAGTCCGCGTTCTCTTTTAATCAATGCTTGACCACACGACTGACAACCAATCCCATATCTATCGTTGGCAGAGAACACCTTGAGCTGGAATCCACGTTCCACTGGAGATTTGCACTACACTCGCATACTGATGTTTCCAGATAAATTGGCAGATCGAGTTTTTAATTTTTGGTTGGTAGTTATT
>LPNX010583643.1:318397-353397 GCA_001517045.1 Pseudotsuga menziesii | reverse complement strand
TAACCACTCCCTAATAGACCAAACCGAGTTGCGACAACAGAGTGAGTCTCCCCACCAATGCGTCTCCTTCAATTCGCCTCCTTCAACCTGCAAATAAATTGGGTAGAAGAAAGGATACAAAAGTTATGTCGGATGTATCTCAATGCAGGAGATAAGCAATACCAATCGTCATCACATTCAATTATCTACAAGAACACAAGTGTTGAATCCCAGAATAATCTCTTTATTAGAACTTCCAATGCTAGAGCTCCTGGTTTACAATGGGGAGGTCTCGTCTTTATAGAGCTTTTGAGAAACGCAAACCCTAACTTGCTTTTGCATCCGTCAATTGAAATTATAACATCATCAACAACGGAGATTAACTTTACATGGATCACTTTGACTAGATCAAGGGGGGTGCACTTTTGCCCAATGACACCTTGTCTAAGTAAAGATATAATCATGATAATACATCAAAAGGGGGTCACTAGGGGCTTAATTCACCCTAGGCCCCATTACAACCTCAAATCATAAGATATAACACTGTAATACATCAAGTGGCCAAGTTGAGGGGCGCCCCTTGGGGGACGTCCTCACTGGCTAAGCCAAAATAAAAGATCCTAGACCAAATGCTGACTGAAACTGATGAAGAAGTGTCCAAGAAGCCATAATACACCAACTGGATAAATTTCCTGCCATTTCCTTGACTTCCCTAGCCAAATCGATTTTCCCAGTGATTTCCTAGTTCATTTTATGATGGCACGACCTTTGAAAAACAGAAAAGTCATCATTTCTTCCTTTAGGCTGAGAAATGTGGCAAACTGACTGCACTGGAGTATATAGAGACATAGAAGAATGGTATAAGTGACTACTCATACCCCTTGGAACATTGTGATGCTCTAAGAGAACCCAAATCACTGTAATAATAATATAATCTGGCCAATAATAAAGTGATAATAATCATTGAATGTGCAATCTAAGGCCAAACTCTAAAAACCGAAACTGTAGTATTGGTCCTAGGCATGTCTAGAGTAAATATAGGCAAAGTTGTTTTTTGACCCACCGCAGTACGAACCGTGTTTTCCTTGGTCAAATGGGTTGACCAGGTCAAAGTACCCAAAGTATAGTTGAGATGTTGAACTAGGATGATCCTACATGCATCCAAGGTAAGAAATGCTCCAAGATCTATATTAAAACCCAACTTTAATCATGCTATTCAAAATCATGGTGACAATAGTAAGAATATTAACAACCAGTAAGATATACCTGTGTACTTGAAGAACCATTCAATCTTTTGGAAGTCTTTTGTATATGCCATACTTACAAGGTTTAAACAGTTTGCTAGTGTTGGGTGAAGGTGGAACAAGGCTAAGGTAAAGGAAAATGACTTATATTTGATTTTGACCATATGATCTCTTCGAATGATGACAAGTACACATGACCAGAATGGCATATGCATGATAGATGAACAATAGGGAATGGTGGTGGCTCACAGGTGGATGAATTGATCTGAAAAGAGTCCATTCAACTTTAACAACATGTCTATAGCTCACATCCAAGTTAATAGTCAAGCTGTAGTGAAGAGATCCTAGGGGACACTTAGAATTAGTTGTCCCTTCATCTCACATCAAAACCCACAGGCTCCGTGAGGAAATAATCATTACATTTCATAAAAATGGCCAGCAGTCTTTATGTTTAGCATTTATTTATCCGTTGCTTTATCTTGGCCTTTCACAATTTCATTTTATAGCCCTTTTTGAGTTGTGTCTAAAGACAGTTTGTATTTTGTTTGAGGGCTTGCATTCTTCAATATATAACATATAACACATAATGCATGTCATGATGGTAGACATATTGCTTCAAGTTTTAGCTGACACTCTTCGAGCAACTAGGGGGAATATCCACAATCAAGACCAAACATCGAGGGAAACTGACTAGAGAGATCAAGGCTTCAAAAATGTGAAATGTCTGTGAAATGTGTTGAAGATGAAAACCCCACAATGCCAAATAGATGAAGTGGACTGCTTGGTCATGCTGTGAATGATGCGAAGCAAGTGAGTTCACCTCCCTTGGACAAATGCATCCCCATGATTCTCGAGATTTGGTTTTGGCTGTGTTACCCACTAGGTTGCAACTAATTGGACTTTCAGTGAGTCTCCAAAGATGAACAAACACTCGTTCAATTTTGTTCAATTTCAGAGTTCAGAAGTCCATTCAAGCCTTCCAAGGCCCCTTGTTCATTTTTTTGACCACATGTTCGTACTGTACTGAGAGATTGTAAAAAATGTGTTAGCATGACTTCTTTGTAAAGAACTTGGCTTCCTAAGACTTAAACATCAATCTGGGTATTCCAAGGTGTTTTTTCTTTGTTAATTATATGTTGAGTATCGACTTATAATTTTTTGAGTTTTTGACCACTCCTCCAAAGCTGGAATGGTTGTCTTGGTGGTTAGGCCTTGGGAGGTTCTTAAAGTTCATGTGTCAATGTATATGAACATGCTAGACATTAATATTGAGTCATATGGACATGTGTTAGCCCCCCCTAGGTTTTATTTCATGTTTTGAGAAAAATAAATCTTTTCGTAAACTTAGGGTATTTTTTTGTAGTTTAATTAGGAAAATTATAAATGTAATAAAAACGTGGTTAGAAGTCGGATTTTTCCATGAGGGTGCTCATTTTCTAACTCAGAGCACACACTTTACCCTTAGACCCACTTTTCCTAAGTTTTAAGTGATAAATTTATCATGTAAGTAAAAAATCTCAAAAAAATAAAGAAAGTCAACTAAAAAATGGAGAGAAAATCCAAAAATCCTAAATCAATGGATTCTTGTTTGATTTGATTGAAATCATTTGCATTGGCTTCCTTAAGTGAGGGCAAGTTCTCTCCTTGATCAAGGCGTCACTTCTAGTGGAGTTTTAAGAGGTGGCAACTCCATATGAGCTAGAGGATGTGCCCCTCTCTTCATGCTTGCGCTCTGGGTATGTGGCATCAAGTGGATGCGTGAGATGGCTTGTTAGGTGAGGGCACATCTCTCTTAGTAGAGGTGGCGTCCTCTCCATTGTTCAAACTTCAATCATATTCACAATCAACTCTTGGAACTCGACTCTACTGACAGGGATGGTTGCGCCCCCCTGGGCTAGTTTTAGCTATAAATAAAGCAAGACTCTCTCCCATTCAGTTAGTTGCAATTCTCTGGGAATAGCTTGCTCATTGTAATCGTTATTTATCTGAGAAATAAAGAGACTTTGGAGGTCTAATTTGTGATGTGCTTTGATGGAGTGGATGTGCTATCATTAAGCTATATGAAGGTAACCTGTATTTGAGCGATATGCTTGCTTTGAATTTAATTTAGCTTACTTGAAAGGTTGGCATCAACTTTGTAAGGTAGATTAATCATTTTGTTTAATGTGTTAATCTATTGAGTATAAATATTTAGAGATTTTACCAAATGCTTCATTTGTTTATGGATGCTTTCATATTGATTTCTGAATACGTGTGCTTCTTTACTTGATCGTGGTTTTGTGAGTGTGTGATGTGCAAGTTGTCTTCATTGGAGACTTGGAATATCTTGTTTGTTCTCTCTTATTTTCTAACAATATTTGTTCTAGATAAAGTCCCTCAGTACCCCACAAGCGAAGACTCAAGGATACTCTCTTTTTCCAAGTTGCCCATTTCTCCTTCTCCCTTTTTCTACCCTCTATTGTTCCGTTTTTCCTTTGAAAGGCATTCATAGATCTGTATTCAAATTCACATTTAAAGAATAGATCTTAAATCGCTTTTCTCTATTAGATCTAAGATAAAGTTGCAAAGCATTATTATTTCTTAGTTCAGATCTAAATCATTATCTTGCTTGTTTCAAGTTATTTATCTCGTATAACAGAAGGCTTGATTAGTAAGTTAATATTTGATTCTAAGTTTTGTATCTAGCATTAAAGTGCTTAATATTTAGTTGCTATCCTTAAGAAGCAAACAAAGACCCTGAGAAAGCAACTTTCTAGCTCACTTTCTCAGTTGCTTTCACTTAGTTTTGCTCTGTTTTTACTTAGAATTTTTTCGGCAATTTTTGGTAGGTTTTCCCAAAGCACTCTTAAAGTGTTTTGGGGCATATTCCACTAATGTTTGCTTGCTGTTTTTGCAGGTTTAACGAAAAAGAGGAGGAGACTTTGGCGAATTTTCGAAAAATTGAACAAAAAGAAGACTAACGAAGCTTCCTCTTGCATAAAAATTCATTTTTCCACAAATTTGTAAGCCTTTGGTTCCAAATTATAAGGAACAAAGCACACTTCTCCTATATTGTAAAAAGTTAATAAATATTTGAGTAGGCTCCTAAGAGCCCACACATCATCCCCCCTGGGGAGATTCACGTCAG
Source organism: Pseudotsuga menziesii (assembly GCA_001517045.1). Classification (NCBI taxonomy): domain Eukaryota; kingdom Viridiplantae; phylum Streptophyta; class Pinopsida; order Pinales; family Pinaceae; genus Pseudotsuga; species Pseudotsuga menziesii. The sequence goes on along the minus strand of LPNX010583643.1, from coordinate 349,047 downwards.
TGTCTTTTTCATGATTTTTGAGTTTTAGTTGGTTTAATTTTTAATTCTGATTTAGTTGTTTATTTTATCAAAGAGAAAATAAATACTTACCCCACGCTCTCCCGAGTATCTCGAAAGGGGGAAAGAGATTCGAGGTAGGATTAATTAGAAAACATTTAGTTTCTTTTATTGTTTCCTTAAATTTTAAAATTTACCCGGTTGTGCTCTCTCGAGTACCCCGAAAGGGGGAAAGGGACTCGCAGCCATGAGTAGTTAGTTAATAAACACCACTTTAGGACTTTTAATAAAAATTAACAAAGGCTCCTTCCTCGTATGCTCTGCACCGCTGCAACTTTCCTGATCAGCTAGTTGTACCAGAGAGGGATACGAGTGACTATAATAATAGGAAAATTAATATAAGCTTGTTTCTTGAGAAATCGGGAGGTCGCAAAGGGTGGATACCACAAAGTCAGGGGGCTACTCTAAGCAGGTTATGCCGCGCTGTGTTGGACACTTGGTAAAACCGCTTTAGCTCTCATTTCAAAAGAGCTTTCCTTATTGGGCCAAACCCACAATTAACCCACTCCCTTAATCACTCATTTAATAATCTAAAATTTACCAACTGAGACACTGCAATACTTTCACTGAGACTACACTAGCAACCCTCATATGCAAAGCACTTTATTCATTTGGCACTAGTCTATTTTACTCTTTTTTGCATAACTTAATTTCACAATGTGTCTTGAATGATGTGTCTATTTCTCTAAAGGTTGCTAATAGTAATTTACTTTGCAGTAATTGGTAGGTAACATTTTAATTCATTTAATTTTAAAATTCCTAGAATATTTGTTGTTTCATACTTTCATAGTTACAAACCACCTTAGATTATCTTTCATAGGGTCCATCCCCATTGGCTTCGTTAGGAGTTGGCCTAGATGGAGGAGCCGAGTATCAGGTGACAACACTTGGCTTGAGCTTGCCCCCAAGGTCGCACCCAGTGGCTTGAAGATTTCTACCACATGACCCGATGTCTGAATTAGGCGGCAACAAGATGAAAAACATGTCAAAAGTTTGGTCCAAATGCCATGTAGATGATGATTAGATGGCCACTCGTGTTGTTGAATTGTTGTTGTGGAAGAAGGTGACCAATTGATGAAGATTCCATCCACGGAAGTTGCCCCCCTCATGGACAAGTGCAATCCCCTCAAATCGATTTTCCCATGTGGGCCAATAAAATGAGCCAAGTGATCAAACAATGGCCCAAGGGATTCCCAATTAATGTTTGTGGAAGACCCACCACGCCAAATCCTCAAATTATTATTTTCCATAATAGATGAATGATTCACTTAGCCAGACTTAGGAATTTTTTAAATCAAAGTTTAGAAAACCATTCAATTAATGCCTATTAATCCAAAATTGGTGACACCATGATAAATTTGAGGGGGAAATGCCTTTGATGATGTTCAATTAACCTTTGAAGATGATACCAATCAAAACCATAGCTGAAATACCCTTGAAATTGCCATTTACAATCATATCCAAATAATTAAATTTGTACTCAGGAAATTTTTAAATTAAACCTTAGGAAAGGTCCAATTAATTGCCTATTAGTCCAAATGTGTTTGAAATCAAGGATGGAAGGATAAAATTAGCTTCCAAAGTCATGTAGTAGCTTAATGGAGATGACTTAAGTGTATGCTATACTGTCCGGTCTAGTTGATCAAGTCAAACTGCCTTGTTGACCAAGTCAAACTGTTGAAAAAGTCGTACTTGGTTAAACTTGACCAATGAAGCTCTAGACCTTTGAATATCTCTAGAAGGAAGATTTTGCTATCTCTAATGCTTTAAATTAATGAAACACTAAAGTGAAAATTACATACAATTGATTGTTTACGTGAGTCATCATATAGCCTAACCCATATATCACGATGCATTAGTTTCACAAAGATTAGTGGTCAATGTTTTAAGAAGACATCAAAACCATGTTAATATCAAAACCTAAGTCACATGACACGAGGACACGAAAATACGAGTATTCGACACGAGACACGACGACCCCAGAAATAGGACACGAGGGACACGTTTTATATATATATTAAAAAATTATATATATATATATGAACCATAAATTACATATTTGATATTTCTCATTAAACCACAAAAATCAAAATGTATTACATAGATATCGAGAGAATGCCATTGACAAATACAAAATAGAGTAGATACTACTTAGTACCAAGTCTAGTATCTACTGTAATACTAGATACAAAATGAAAATACTAAAAAGCCACAGATAAGAATATCATAGCTCATCAATGGTACTAGCCATTGTCAATCGTCTTCCTGCTCCTCCCTGCCATAATTAACATTACTGTCATAGCTCTTTCCTCTATCCNCACGAAAATTATGGTGTCGGACACGTATTAGGGCAAGTGTCGTGTCTGACACGTGGAATACGGGACACGGGCCCTATTTGGAAGTGTCCTGTTACTTAGATCAAAACATTTACATGGTTTAGTTCTTCTTTGGATGTAGTGGATGGATAGTCCAAAGGTTGGTCAAGTGAATTAGCATGGGTTGATTGAATGACTCAAGATGTGGGAAACATGGATCCTCTGTGATCTTCACCACTAGTGCGGACAATAGTGATGTCCCTTAACAGGAATTTGTGTTATGAGGGTTTCTCCCCTTTGACCGTAGTAATTAGACTACCCTATTTCTTTTTTTCTTTATTTGCCCCCTCTTCTTTTTGAACTTTTCTTCTTGTACCCTTAGATGAGCAAACCTTAGCCTTGATTTTTATTTAAGGCATATGCAAGTAAAACTTACAACTTTTATTTGTCTTTTCTTTTGATTGCTTGATTTTGCAATTATCTTGGTCACCTTTGATTTTATTTTGGATCTGGTGCAAATTTTTCTCTTACACCAATTATTGGTGCAAGTAGTGTTGGTTGGGAGCTAGTCTTCAAATGCCCTTTTTGAGGTGTTGACACTATTTCTCAACATTATACTTTTTATATGGAAAGATGTCAAGAATATAAAGGAAAAAACACTTAAATTTTTTGAAATATCAAGGCATATATGATTTAAAAATAAAGGAAATCTCTTTTGGCGATTGGAGCTAGCCCCAATTTTATAATAGGACCAAGAGAGGAAGTAAAAAGAACTGGCGGACAAGACATGCAAATTGCACACGTGATCGTGGGACCCAGATGTGATATCAAGAAGTAGGGTGACATGATTGGACGACGGGGATTTGATCGAGATGCGATTGACGACTGACAACTTATCCGGAGCACAGAGTAGCACGAGAGATAAATGAGGAAAACTGTAGCGGATTACAAACCATCCTCCATGTGGCATGTTTTGGTTAGATCCGTTGGGGAAAGTGGTAAAGGGAAAACCACTTCCCAAGGATCCCGAAACCGGGCATTCGCATAAATATAAAAGCGTGTCGGTCATTGTAAAAAGGTTTATTTTGTCATGGCATCAAGGGAAAAGTAAGACATTGACAGCGCACGAAGTCTGCATTTCAGGTTGTTGTCCGAAGGTCAACCACAGGTTTTCCGCCACCTCCTAGGTAGTTCTAACGTGTTATCTCTTGTTGGGTTTATGCTATGGAAGAAGCTTCAAGTTCATTTTCCCTCTGCAAGTTCATCGATAGCAAAGAAGAGTTTATAGTCGATAGAGAAGGAGATGTATTCGACCCGGTTCTCTTTGTGTATAGCATTTCTCAATCCAAAGAGAAATTATGGAGTTTTAAGTCGCATGGAAGGGATGTTTTGAATGTATTATTGCTCGGTCAAGCAAACCCTGTGTTACCCAGAATTCGTAGAATGGTGTGTTAATAATTATTTAATATTCTCCCACTGAGAGAGTAGTCATGAACAAAAATACTACTAAAATCCTTTGTCGGGTTAATGCAAAAGTCATCCGTGAGGTTCTGAATGTGCCCGAGATTTTTCCTGTAAATGCCGAAGCCCTTAGTGAAGAAACTTTGGTCCAAGTGTATAGAGAATGTAAGTCAGAAGTCAAAAATACCTCTTTGTCAGAGATTTTAAAAGATGGCTAGTTGGTAGAGAGTCTTGCCTTTCCCTTAAATGTTTGTCTTTTTTGAGAAGAAGGACAATTGGTGTTGTCCATGTTGAGTCAAATACTGGGTTACGATGATGATAGGTCAGTGGCTGAGGTTATGCTAGGATTTATGTTGAGGACAAATTTGCCAGAACCAGAGTCGAACTAGGTCTGTTGTTTTGGCTTAGATGAATTCTTAGCCAATACAATTCATTTTCAGCTAGCGGATTTTTCCAAATTGAGACATTTCAGGTATCAATCGTATTTGTTGAACATGTTCTTATGCTCCAATGTTTTTGAGTTGCATTTCATCAATACACTTTTTTTGCCTGGGCTTCCTGGATAGATAAATATGTTTGAGTTGGTAAATAAAATCACGTCAGAGGTATACATAATTTTGTTTGATGAAAAATTGCCTAGAGTATTAGATGAAATGAAAAGTACTTTGCAGCCATCGCCAGAAAGTTGTACAGCGGACTGGTTTTTATACAGGGAATTCACTATTGTTCGTGTGTATGGTTACACAGGAACACCTCACAAGTTGCCTACTTTTCTAACTCCTAGGATTTTTGCATTGGAATTTATAAGATGAAGGTTGTGTTCAGAGGAAGAGCACTTTCGTGCTTTTAAGAAGTCTTCCAATGTAAAGTTTCCATTCAAGATTGGCCCTTTTATTTTTAAAAGTAAAGTTGCGTTGACTATTGTTGAAAAATTGCTGGACGCTATTGAATTCCAAAGAATGGAGAGATTGAACTATGATCCACGACAGATCATATCACAAAGAAGACAACAAAATAAAAACAAGGCCTTCACACATCAACCAATTGAAGGCATGGGCAAGATGGCTAATTTGCTGGAATTTGACCAGGATTGTGAGGAAATTAAGGGAGAAATAATAGTGGTAGTCGAAGATAAAAGAAATGACATGGCTTTAATTGTACAAACGCCAGCTGACTCTACTTCTGTAAATAAAAGAACCCTTTCAGAAATCGACATCATGGATGTAGATGCTGAAAACTCAGGTAAAAGATTGAAGGTGCAGTCTGAAGGGGAGATAATAATACAAGATGAACAAAGTGTAGATGATTCAGAAAAAGGTCTTCTTTTACAGCAACAACAAGTACAAATACGAGAATATTCTTTTACTGGCGAAATTAACGCAGGAACAGACTTCAGGTATAAATCTAAGTTTGACTTTATTACCAGCTATGCAGAAAAAAAGAAGCAAGCTTTAGATGAGACACAAAATCTTTTTCCCCAGGTGAGAAAGTTAACAGATCAGCAGTTTTCATTAATTTCCACCCGAGATTTAGAGAGGAATACCCTTAAATTAGCTATGGTAGATGATGAGAAAGTTTCAGAAATGGAGTTCAGTCTGGATAAAATCAGTGTGCCTAATAAAATCCAACTCCATAGACAGACCAGTGATGTTTTATATTCTGATTTATTGAAAGCAACATTGAAAATTACAAAAATGCAGTCGGTTATTGTAAGTTGGAGAACGAATTCTGACAAGAGAAAGTGGAGAACAAAGCAAATTCAGTTCAGATTAAAAAATTACAGACAAACCTTATAACTTCAGGTACTGAACCTGGTAATGTTCTAGCAACTAAAAAATTGCTAGAAGAAAAGGAAAAAACTATCCAGGCTCTTAAGAAAAAATTGAAAGTTCCAGGTAGACATCATGTCCAGTTATCAGAGTTGATAGTATTACAACAAGAAAAGGAAAAAATTCACCAGGAATTGATGGACTTTAAGTGAAAAGTGTTAAAGTTACAGAAAGTGAAAGAAGCCTGGGAAATTGAATGATCTGGATTCATATCCCAGATTTCAGCTTTTAATGCCAATCGAAAAGAAGAAGATGAAGTATTGGAGGAGTTAATGAGCCAACCTTTGATTCAAAATGGAAATAAAGTAAACGAATCTCTCACTGACGAGTGATCTGTTCCCATGTCACAGATAAACTTGAGAGAGGGAGAAATTAAGGAGTTAAAAAAAGGTAACGTCAAGCTTAAGAAGGAATTGGCTCAAATTATTGAAGAAAGAAAAAAAATTTCAAGTGAAAAGAAATAACTGCAAAAGAAGATCAACGAATTGAATGATAAGGTGATAGGCAAAGTACCCCTGCAAGGAGCTAAACATCTGATTTGGGATACATTGACAATTTACCAAGTTTAGATCTTATTTAAATTATGTGAATGATAAGAGAGTAATAGTGGATTTGGCTCTTCAGAGGTGTAAATTGGTGAATGAAAATCTGGACAAAAAACCACTGGACACTGCACAAAATGTTGTTAATTTTTTAAAAACTTTGACATATGAAGATATGCAAGAGATGAGAATTAGGGACAGGTTAGCCATCATTCTATGGGCTAGAAAGTTTATTAATAAGCATAATCTGGTCAAAGTTGTACAACAAAAAGCCAATCAGATGCTTTTGCAAGTTAAAGATTTCAAGAAAATGTTTCAGGAGCACTTGATGAGGGTCTTCCTCCTTTCTGAGACGATAATGGACGGTTATTTTTCCAAGAACAACATCACAACTTGCTGCAGCTTGCTGGTACGTAATCGAATGGATCATTCGAAATTTGAAGAATTGACAAAGGGACTAACTGGAAAAGTCATTATAGAGACATTAACGGATGATTTTGAGGTATTTGAACGGTTCCTGGTCACTCAAAGAAGTCTACCACCTATTTCTTACACCCAGTATGTGGAGTTAGAGGTGGCAATTAAGGAAATGATGGATTGTGACCTCCCGAATCATGAACAATGGAAAGCTGTGGAAAAATTTGGGAAGATCAAATACATCCTACATGAATGATGAACAGGTGTCACAATGCAGGGGAGCAGTTTGGATATCTCTTTGGCCTACCACATGGATTTTCTATTAAATTTGTTTTATGATAAGTTTTCAGTTACTAGATTCCTAGGAATTAGGAGTTTAGTTAAAAGAACTTTGAGTTACAAGAAGTTTGTTAAACATTTGCTCGAGGAGCTATTTTGTATAGAATTTGCATTTTATGATGTATTGGGGGTTGGATCCCAAAGAGAGAAACAAATAGTTCATGGACAATATTTTTTTAATACACTTTTGCAGAGAAGAAAGAAAGGGAACCCTTTTCTGAATCAGAAATTCTTGTGGCAATGGTTCCAACTTCCAAGTGTGTGATCTCTTTTATGTATGTGTTAATCTTTACCTCCGTTTCCCATTATGTGTTTTTCTTCTTAGTATTTAATTGAGAGTAAATATTTTGGAATTCATCTATGACGCTCTAAATGCATGCAATTGAATGCTCACGATTTTCTGTCTAACATTACATTAAAATTCTTCCCTGGATTGATTGAGGCTTTGATGTAATGGGTTGCTTTTTCCTGATATCTACTACCATCTTATTTTGAAACTTATGATTGAAAAATTATTGCCTACCTAGCTTCTGAATTGGAAACAATTTTTCTTTTTATTTGCAAAGCTGAATATCTTTATCTGGTTTGACTCCATTAGCCCAATGGTTTCTTCTTTTGATCTTGCCATCTTAATCTGAAAATTGATATGACTCACGTTTGAAAATTCTAGCCACCGTGTTTGAAGAAAGATTACTATTTGCATGACTTCAGGCAGTAATTTTGTTGAGGGATCCCCCTTTGACTAAAAAGGTTAGTTTTAGTCTAAAGATTGGTTTGAGGTTACCCTAGAAATTTCCTCTCTTAGCCAAAGGAATTTTCTGAGTGATAACATGAGGCATTATAGGGGGGTTGGTCTTCATGCTTCAGATCTAAGGGGAAACATTGCTCAATGGTAGTTCTTCCTGACTAATTGATAGCTGGTCACGGGGATCTACTCGAAAGCGTCATGTATTGAAGACTCATTATAACACAAATGAGCCCAAGGCACAGGGAAGACATTGAGGCCTTGATGGTGAAGGGGATTCAGAGGGGGAGATAAAAAATCACTCTATCAACCTTAAGCCAATGTGATTGTAGCACAAAGTGGAGTTGTATGAGTAAGATGGAAAGGCCAAATATATGGAGCCAAAGAATAGGGGTGATCCTTGTAAATACCAAGTGTTGTTTTGGTTATTGGTGTGTAAACAAAACAAAAACCTCTTATCCTTGTTAGCCTACGATCAATACTACCAGCTATACTGATCAAAACAAATCATTGTAGACTAGCGTAAGACATGGTGAAGTACAACATCAATAGAAGGAATAACCATAAAGAATCCTCGGGTGTGGCATGGCAAAACATCATGGCATAAAATGACATCCTCTCTTGGCATTCTTATCACTGCTCTCTTCTTTGGGCATATGAATATGCACTCATCATCATAGTTGAATAAAAAAAATGGGTACAAAAATCCCCATACTGTATGTGGCATAACAAGGCCCATTCTTTACCATCAAACATTTACTTGATTATCTTTTATATCTCCATTTGTGTCATCTAATGGTTTAGGATACTCAGTACTCTTCATGAAAATCACCAAAAAATGGTTTCAAACTTGTATATGTTGCAATGCCATTCTTCTCCCAAAACCAGTTTTGCATTATACCATGAAATTTTGCAGTGAATACCCACTGCAAAATATTGATACTTATTTTCTTTGGTATTGAGAGATGTTGTGATTCATCTCTCAACATGTTGAGTAGAGAAGAATTAATGGTATTTAATGCCATTTCGACTTTTGTGATTTGATGCTTATTGATACTTCAATTTTCTTTGGTGTCTTACAGCATGGCTTTTTCTAAATAATTCCTTTTTCTTTGCACAAACGTTCACTTGATTGAAACTTTCTCATTTCTCACTGTCACTTTCTAAGGTATTTACTTTGGACTTCTTGTTAAAAACTAGGTGGATCCAATCCCCTTGCAAAGCATAATATCTTGAGAAACAACCCTAATTTGGCAATAGAAACATTGTTTCTTGAAAGCTGAATTGGTAAGAACGAGCAAGAATGGAAATTATCTGGAAATGGACAACAGAAAGGCAGCAAATTTTTTATTCAAAAACTTGAAATTGCTTAATGGTCTCGAACTGGAGCTCTAAGCAGGGTGTAATAATGTTGTTGTTCCAGGCACCGTAAAGAAAGAGAGACAAAAGTACTGAAAGCTATCGAAAGTGGTGCAACAACACTATATGAAGTTGTGTCGAACGCATATACAGATGTACTTCCGGTCATGTGGGTGGGAGCTGCATCAAATGTGAGATTGCATGTTGAGCATTTAGCATATCAACAAAAACTTCCGGAGGTACTAGTCACTATCCCTATCTTGTAACATATTTCTACAAGTCTGATTAATCTCCAATTGCAGTACTTAGCTACCTCCAAGTCACGCTGTGCAGGATTTTTCTATGGATACATTCCTTACGAGTTGTGGGCGCTGTTTTCTTTTGAGATGGCTTTGGGCAACCTTGCAAAATAAAGCACACAAGAATTCTTACCTCAACTTTGCAGTAAAACTATCTCCTGTACTTATTGCTGGTTTGGCCTCCTATATGTTTATTTACTTTGGTAACAAACAAAATTCAAGCTAAGTTGGGGGTGCTTGCTATGAGGAGAGTTGGTTCTGAATCTTGTGACAATTCTTGTTGGTAAATTTGAATATTTTACTCTTGTATGAACGCCTAATGGTTCCAAACTGTTATGGGGAATAAATCTTTGAAGGAAATAAGCATAAAACATTTCGAACATGAAAAGCAGCTTGTTTATAATTATGCTTTTAATGGTGGCAAGTAAAAGAGACGTTGATCATGAATTGTGTACTTTCGTGATATAATACATACTGGAAATTGATGGCAGGTAGAAGAGATGTTTATCCTGAATTGTGTAGTCTCTTCTTATATGCAAAATGGACATTTTACTAAAACATTGTAATAATTTTTTGCCTAATGCATGTGAAATACACTCAAAGGGAAAGTTGTATGATGATGTTTATGAGGGTATGGAGAAATGGGTGAATAATTTGGATCATACAAGTGAAAATGGGTGAAACATACGAATTCGTTTTTGTTGCAAACTTTGAGGAACTACCATGGATGCAAAGATTGTTTAGTGTATTGGTACATTACCGGGTTACGAAGTATTTATACAAGTTACAAGAGGTAAACTGAAAGGCGGACAACTATTATGTCATAACTACCACTACTAACATCAGTGTAACATTATCCCAAATAGAGCTGCATATAGAGAAAAAGGTATCAAATTATTGGTACACAACCAGCTTACAAAGTATTTTACTATTTACACATGTTACAAATAGTAAACTGAAAGGCATACAACTATTATTTCATAACGAGCTTTACTAACATCTGTAACATTATCCCAAATAGAGTAGCATATAGAGAAATAAACAGATTAATTTATCATTTAAATTAGGGCAAAATCAACCCTTAATGATCTTTTGAGGTTCTATCCGAACTAAGAGACTACTCGGTGCACTAGGACATTGGATGACTCTTTCCATTTGCAAAAGGCCCTTGATCGTTGTGGACCCTACTGTCTATTGTTGATAATTCTGAACATGGATTTTAAACTAACATACTCGTTGGCTTGGAAAATATCACACTAAAGTATCTAGGGTATCTATTTGTTTGTTTGGTTACTTTGGGTAGATGATAAACTCACCAATGATTCACCACTAAATGAGTTTGGAATTCTTTTTCCCTATCTCTTTGTTTTTTTTCCAAATTCTTGTCTCCTTAGTAGTCTTTGATAATTTAAAAACATTAATATATTTCTTTTATTTTGCTATTTTGTTCACAAATTGGATCATAACTATTTTGCTATTTTGTTAAGATCATAACTCTTGACAGATGGAAGTCACCAACACTGAAGTCAAAGTAGCAGCATTATGTCTTAATTTTGGGCAAACAATAAGCACCTGTTGGGGAGCATTTAATGCACCGGCGGGGTGTATATAGATCGTCAGATGTGAGGGTGTAAAGGGGGCGCAATTGTAGATTCAAAATTAAGGCGAACAATAAGCACCCCGCTGGGGAGCATTTAATGTGCCGGCGGGATGCATAAAGACCGTCGAATGTGAGGGTGTATATAGATCGTCAGATGTGAGGGTGTAAAGGGGGCGCAATTGTAGATTCAAAGTTAAGGCGAACAATAAGCACCCCACTGGGGAGCATTTAATGTGCCGGCGGGATGCATATAGACCGTTGGATGTGAGGGTGCCTCACATTCGACGGTCTTTATGCAGCCCACTGGCACATTAAATGCTCCCCAGCGGGGTGCTTATTGTTTGCCTTAATTTGAATCTACAATTGGGCCCCCCTTTCAAACCCTTCAAATATATTTTACCCCTTTCAAATGATTGGCCTGATTTACAAATTGACCTCAATTTTGCAAGCATTTTGAATGGTGATGGTAGATCATGGTTGATCAATGGTTCAAGGTGATTGCAGAGGTTGAACATGCATGTTTGTAATGGGAAGGTAGTCCTCCACAATCCAAAATTGTTGTAACGCATGGCTCAAATATATAAATTGTGGAGGGTGAAAGGTTATTTCCTAAACTACGATCCTTGCCTTCACAAACCACTTTTCATCTAAAGGTGGTTGTCATAGGTATAAAGGTTATTTACTCCAAAGGAGCATGTAGTCTTGTGTGTTGTAATAAAGACCAAAATGGAAAAATGATACATGGCAAGATGATAGAGAACTAATTATTGGAGGTATCTATTTTTGGTACAATAGGATTCAATTTGCCATTTTATATCAAGGGATAATATTGTATAGTAGGAGGTGAGTTCTTTGGGGAATTAAAGGAACAATATTGCCACAGGCAATGAGGGCTCATAAAAAACCAAATAGACAACCCATATGAATTTCAAGGGTTGCTCTTCCTAACAATGTTTGTTGGGTCAAAGAATTCCTAGCTCAAGAATCCCTCTCTTGCTTAGATGCCACCTAGTTAGCAAGTGCCCTCTCATCCATCTACAATAGTGGTTCCTTCTAAAAACCAAAAGTAGTGTTAGAAGGAGAAAGCAATAAAATGCAATATATAATTGTTTTCGGGTAGACTTCACACATTTTTCCCTATTTTTGTGGGATTAAGGGAGAGGGGTGCCCCTTAAGCAGAAATCAATCACTAAGTAAGAATTAATCAATTAGCAGAGGAAACGAGACAATATTGGGCTCTCATTGGTCGCCAAGAGTTTCCTTATTAGCTTAACTTCGCCAACAGTGTATAAGAGAGATACTTTTCTCCTTTACACAAGTGGGTCATCAAAGGTTCATACTGGAAGCAAATTGTCAAAATAGTGGAAAGAGTCCATAAATTGGAAATCTTCATGGAGTATCACTTGTTTTGTTGCAGTGAGTACATTTTCCTTCTTTAATTTATCTTATTTCATCCTCTTTCTCTATGTAACCATTATTTGGGCAATAGACATCGTAAAGGAATTCAAGGTGGCATGGGGTTGGAGTTAGCTTGTCTCTCAATAAACATTATGGTAAGAATATTTTTGGTGTTTTTTGACATTATTTTATTATTTTGTTACTCGGAATATGTGCACATCCCTCAACGGTGAATGCCATGCATGTTATGGCTCAATCTTGCATCTTTAATGCAAAGTCCTCACTAGGTCCTAAGCTTAAGTGAAACTTAGAAGAGTTGCCACAATCACCTAAGCAACTACTTCCCTCACTTTAGGTTGGAAATTCCAACACATGGGGTTCCCAGAGCAACTAAATACTCACACATGGGATGACGTGCAGACAACTCTGGGAGCAAACGTCGACTCAGACACTTGGCCAGTGCACTTCGCACATGGAGGTGGATAGGGTGCGTGGCTTTCAGTTCACACAGGGGTTAAATGCCCGGGACATTGGGCATTAAGTAACCACCTCCGGCAGCTGGAATGCCCTTTCGCCAGGATTGGTTGCAGGGATGAGGTATGATGGAGTCTGTGCAGGAGTTAATGAGCAGAACCCTCTTACGTATGATCGGGCTTGGCCTAGGAAGGATAACTATGGAGGAGATCGAGCCTCTCGACCTCAAGGAAGCCAGACTGTTAGTCATCTTAGAGTTGCTGGTTTACTCCTCTGTCAACAACACGGTTAACCAATACTATGACATGCCATGGCAAAGAGGCATGCCGGGGCGAGGCAGAACGGGGCATGGAGGTGCTAGGAGAAAGGTCAACCTGTGAGCTACATATGGTTATGCGGTGCATGTTTCTATGTCAGTGCAGTGTATGATTAACAAATGGGAATCCCATGTGGTCTCTGAGCATTTGGCTTCTAGAAGGAACGAGGGAAGGATAAACCATTACTGGATGGTGAAAAACATGATGGGCATGTGCCTGATATATACTGACGAGAAGTTGAACAGTCTGGAAGCACTACAACATTGCTCGTTGTGTTGTAGAGACTGAAGGTGGTGGGAACATTGACAGACGAGGTGCAGTGGCGAAACTTCCAGTGCGGCCCAGAAGTCTGCTGCTTTTGATGGGGAAATCCTAGAAAACACTTGGTTCATCACGTCGACAACGGTTGGCCCCTTGCTTGCAAAAAGAGTCCACAAGGAACCCGAGGGAAATACGGCTTCAAGACCTTTGTTGGAGCCTCAACCGGTTAACCAGCCCTCTCAGGTTTGGGAAGATGAAAATGGTGCATGCCCAATTCTGGAGGAAACACCGAACTCGACGCATGCAAATGCAACCACCTAAGATGGCCAAGGAGGCCCCGAGTTTTCTCTGTCTTTAAGCTTTTTTGGTTTTTTCTGCTCAACAATGACTTTATTTTCATGTGAAATAGTATTTTAAATTGTCAAAATTGTAATATGTCCATTCGGTGGCACAATTCTAGACATGGCTTCCTAATAGTGTTGATAGTTTTGAACAAAACTTTTGGTTTTTTTAACGACTGGGTGGGTGGCTAAATAGTCTCAAGCCCCGTAAGATGTCGACTGTGCTTTTGTTTGTATTTTGTTACCTTTGTTAATGAAAAATTGAAAAACTGTAACTTTACAATAACAAAAAGGAGCGGAACTAAATATTAAAGATTTATGAAATTCAAGAATACATAGATTGTTAAATCAACTATGAATGGTTTAGAAATGTGAATTGCATCGATTCACAAATGCTAGAATTCAGGCCAATTATCAAAGAGCTTCAACAATATAGAATTCACAGTTTTGACAATTATTTAAATGTGAATGAATTGCTGAAACAACTTGCAAAATATGTATTTTAAACCACCAAAGAAGAATGCTTTAACTCTTGGATTGATATAAGATGAAGTGCAAAAACGATAAGTTAATTTTTTTTAATATATATAAATACTTGGTTATTATTATTTTTTCCTTAAAATATTAAATTATATAAAATGTTTCCAATTATTTTTAATTGATTAGTGTTTTTTCACTTAGTTATAGAAAAGTATATAGTATTTAAATGTTCTAATTATTTGAGGATTTATTAATTAAATATATTTAGATATTTTAAAAAGATGTAGTATTTAGTAATACTAACAACAAGCATATTAATAAGATTAATATGTTCTGAATACACATACAAGCATATATTTGACACATTGATAATATTTTTTTCCTAAAGAATGTGTCAATTACTTGTATCTAATAATTAATCTAATATAATAACCACTTAATTTGTGGTTAAGCTCATAGTTGTATCATCATTGGAGTTAAGATAATAGTTGTATTTAATAGTTAATTTAAAAGTTAATATAAAGCTATTGCATTTAATATAACAACTTTGAGTTATCTAGATTCCTAGCTTCCAAATGAAGTTTGATTAAGCCTTATGCACATTAACTTGACTCCCAACTAGATGGAGTTCGGCTATCACACGAGTTGCACATTACCATGCTACTAAGTGCAATTATCACATGAGTATAGAGGAATTTATTAGGAGTTTGATTGTCAAACGAATTGCACATTACTTCAACTTCCAATTGTAAAATGCGGTTTGACTAAACCTTGTGCACATTAGCTCGACTTCTAGCTGCTAGATGGAGTTCCACTGTCACATGGACTACACATTACCATGCCATTAAGTTCAGTTATCACAGGCGCTATTTTTATTTTATTTTTATTTTTTTCCAACTACAACAAAGTGGAGTTATCACATGAGCTATTTTTATTTTTATTTTTACAATTGTTAATAATAAATTTTGAACAACGCGCATAAAATCAATCTGGACAGTACTCTTATCTCATTTTCATCCATAGATGAAAAATCATAAATGGTAGTGCACCCCAAAATTCTAAGATATATACGCCTTTCAACGTAATTAGAAATATATTTTTATTAGTATTTAATATTTAAATAACCTAATTATTTGGGAATGTAGTAATTAAATATATTTAGATTTTCTAAAATGGGAATGTAGTAATTAAATATATTTAGATTTTTTAAATGAGTTATTATTTAGTAATATTAGAAATACTAAATGTTTTTATTTAGTATTTCAAGGTGACTCTATTTAAAATTAAATATTATTTATTTTTCTTTTAAGATATTAATTATATAAAAGTTTTTTATTTCAAAATGACTTCATTATCATTTTAATTAATGCGGGATTTAAGGTTTAAAGAACACGAAAGTCTATGATAAAATATAAAATATTTATATTTTTTATTTCAGCTTTATTTATCGTATTTCGAGATGAACTTTTCACAATCTTAACCAAGGTGAGGTTTATATGGAGTTAGCTATTGTTAAATAAAAAATATGACACAAACATCATTGACTTCTATATGTTCAACTCAACCATACTGGTTGACCAAAGTCATTGACTTCTATATTGGTTTGAGAAATCCAACTCATCCATGGCACACTTTTTTATAACTCATTTTAGACCCTAAATTTGTTCTAATGAGATTATCAGAGTTCAGATTTGAAATTAAAAGGTTTGTAACAATATGATATTAAAAAAACAATGAGAAATCACTCAAAAAATTCAGATCTAAAGTGCTAAATGGATTGTCGATGTAATTTGAAAGGAAATGATTCTTTATAACCAACAATAAGAAGTTGCAAGCAAAGATTTCTTTAAACCTTTAAACAATTGTGAAATTGAAGTGTAAACTAAATTTAAAGTAGAAGAAACAATTACATATTAAATAGGAAATTTTAATCCCAAGATATTAATCTTTAATTTACAATTGAATGCTACATGTGAAATTCTCGGGTGAGATGTGTTTCCTAGGACCTAAGTTAAACATAGATGATGATGTGATCATGGTACCATGGAAGGGGGTACTTTTATGTGTTGGTCTTCATAGTCATATAACATGAATTCATAGTCATATAGCATGAGTGCATGGAAGTCTTTTAGATATCCTTTTGGAGCTAGGAATATTTAACTTGATTCCATGTGTCCCTTTAAGTTACCATTCTTTGAGCCCTATTTGGATTAGTGCCTTCTTTCTCTTTATTTTTTGAAGTTTGATAAGGTGATGTAGGGAATACAACTTTGTTTAGCAAGGTGGCACAAATCCACTATGTAACATGATATAAGGTTGCTTCTACCTAGAGCAATTTGTGTTTGTCTCTAACATTTTATACATGGGAAATGTTAGACTTGGCAACATGACATATTATAAGCTAGTCACAAAAGGGGACATTATCAAATTGAATAAAAAAAGTGTTGAAATGATAAATGAAAAATGGCTAGTGAAAATAATTGAAATGATATGACTCATACATAATAACCACTTAAGCCAATAGGGACATACTCCAATCGACATCACACATTTATCTAAAGGTAAATTGTGAAAACAACATGTAATCAACCTCGCAAGAGATAACTATTTAAAGTTTGATGAGCCATTATAGTGTGAACATTATCAACCATTAAAATCATGGTCTAAGCAAAGAAGAATCATTGGGCGTATGGAGACGACACACTTGCAAAGCATCGGAACACATATGTCATCAAATCACCCTAACCTATTGGCTAAAAAATGCTAGAAGTGTATCTCACACAATTCATCCATGAACCTCCTCTATGGAATTGGTGTTTGTGATAAAAATTATAAGCACAAAAAATCTCCATGCCACTCCTATAGGATATGGAATAACAACTAGCTCCAGCATGGGATATACGCGCTTAAGGTAAAGTGCATGAGAACCTTAATAGAATCTTTCCTACTCCCAACATGAATTGTTTTATTTTTATTTTTTAAATAAGTACTTATAGGGATTTGAACTCTTGACTTTTCATTTACAACTTTTCATTTCAATAACACATTGCCAATTACTTTAATCCTCATAAGCTCTCCTAGCATGAATTGTTAGAAATTATGAACCATAGGTATTTCATTTGGAATTCATGAGTCATCAGGACCTGTTAATACTCAACATAGAAATATTAGACCCACAATATGGGGTGAGGTGACCACCTCGATAAAAAAAAAATTCAAAACCATTTTTTTATTACGTAAAAGAAAAAATGTGAAGTGCAACTAACTACCATTAATGTATATGTCAAGCATAGTAGAAATAAACACAACAAGATGAAGATGCATGCAAAAAGGCTACCTATTTATTGCTTGGAACAAGCTTATTTATTCCGCTCTATCACTACTAACATTAAAGAGTGGTCAAAAAAAGTAAAGCTTGAGATATTGCTTGTTAATTAGCAGAGAGAACTTTTCCTTATCTAGGTTAATAAGATAAAACAAGTTAATTCCGACCTTCTTTTCATTATGGTAAAAACCAAGGCACTAACTAGTATTTTCCTTTCTTTTGTACCACATAAGTACTTCTTCATATGCCAAAGCTCTTTGGTGAGATTTTTAGTCAAATGTTTTGTCCACCCTTTTTTTTATTGTTTATCATTTGATTTTGCAAATTTCCTTGCTTCTTTGAGTTCATCCAGTTGATGAATTGTGACTTGCAACCTCTTGATTAGTGGTGAATTCTTGCAACTAGAGATAAATTGGAATTTTCAAGTTAATTGGCAATCTTACCTCCATTCGATACACCAACTCAAATGGGCTCTTGTCTTTGCCTCTTTTAGTAGTGATTATATCTTCCCATAGAGCATATATGATTTTTCCATCCCAATTCTGTTTATTATCACCTACTATATTCTTAGTGATGTTCATTAGATTCTTATTACGAGATTCATCCAATCCATTTACTTATGGGCAATAATTCAAAGAATGTGATAGAGCAATGTCATAATTAAAACAAAAATTGAGAAGGCAGATGAATTGAAATCTTTGGCATTATCAATGGTGATTTTGGGTGGGGCACCAAATTTTATGATTATTTTGTCTTCAAGGAAATTCATAACTACCACTTCAATTTCCTTCTTCATAGGAATTGGTTGCTTCCCATCGAGTGAATTAGTCTGTGGCAGTTAAGATCCATCAATATCCATTACTAGAATTATGCTTAAATTCTTCGATGAAATATAAACCCCTTTATTGAATGGAGCCTCCACTACAATATGTTTTAAAGGCAATGTAGGTAGGTGTTGTTTCCCAACAAACATTTGGCATGGTTGGAAAAACCTAACCTAATAGTGAATATCTGTGAATAATGTAGTGAAATAGTAACATCCTCTCAAGATCTAATGAGTTGTGGTATGGGTTGCATAATGACTCCCTAGTATGCTAGTTGTAATTCAATTTGTTAAATTCACTGTCGTTAACACACTTAAGGATAATCCCATTAACGTTTTTACATCTAAGGCCACCTTGAATTAAATAACATCTTGCATCCTTTAATCTTAATTCTCTTCTCTTATGATCAACTATATGGTTAGGGCATGAAGGATTCTTCAAATAGTAAATGATAGCAGTAAACCGCTCATGTTTTCCAATTCTTCTATAACATTTAACTTATTGACATTATCCAATCCTAAAGCCCTCTCATTTCTTGTTGATTTTTGTAGCTCAAACATGTATTTCCATGGGTTGGTGTGTTTCCCATGGGAATTGTCACTATGACCTCTTAGGGACTTTGGAAATTCACTTTATTAAAGTAATTAATGAAATTGAATTCCTTTTTATAAGTATTTGGGGTAAATTTGAAGAAATGCCTATGTTTTGGGGTATTGATGATTTAAGTTAATGAAATGAATCTTAGTCGTCAATCTCAATTGAATGAGATCTAAACTCAACCATTGAAGTTAGGCTTTTGGTTCATCCTAAAAGTATAAAAGGAAGCTAAGGGGTGAGGAGAAGGCATATAATCTTGCAAGAGAGAAACTCAAGCATTGAGTGGGAGAGAAGGACTTTTTGATTTCTAGTCTCTTGGCCAAGAGAAAGAAACAACATTTAGAGTGAAGCATGCAACTAAACTAGCTCGAGGAGCATAAATTTTCTGGTGCAGGGAGTTGTACAGACCACGTGAACATGGTGTACAAATAGGCCATACATCGGTACCTATTAGACTGTATAGATTTCAGTATAGGTCATATGGACAATTGTATGGATCCATACAGTTGCATGGACTGTACCATACAGATTCATATAGTCATATGGACTATGCAAGTTTTACAATAAGGTTGTACAAGTAGTTTTGTAGGAGCATAAATGCATGGTTTTGCCAAGGTGTTTTTGGGGCAGTTTTGCATATTGAAGTTCATCATCTATGGGGTGTTAGGTTTACTATGTAATTTATTAGGGCCATTTTCTCAATAAGGGAGTCCTTGTAAGCTTGGAATATTCTTAATGAAAAGCTGATTTTGAAGGGTATAAAAATTGTGCATGTATTTTGTGGTTTGTTTTCTATTTTGCTTCCTATAATTGTTTTTGTTAATAGATCTCAACAAGTGCAAGATAATAATTGGGCTGAAAAATTATTTTTTATGCAAGTAAGCCATGAGGAATTGTTTTATCTAGTGCTGGGGTTAGAAAAATTAACATGGTCTTAGAGCCAGCGCTCTGAGAGGGATAAAATCTGAAGTCTATTGCAACAGTTCTAGTAAATCTGAGTGACCGATAGGCATATCTAGTGCAAATCTGGGGTTTACATTGGTATATCTTGGTGGGAGGTTGAAAGACAAAGCGCACCAACAATTATTTGTTGGGGTCTAGTTATGGAATCAATTGGTCTCAGTTTTGAAGACCGGTTAGATGGGGCATTTAACTTTGTTTCATGGAAAGCAAGTGTTACACTACTCTTGAAAGACCATGAAATTTGGGAAATTGTAGACAAGGTAGTTACTAAACCAACATATCCAACTCAGTTTGCAGCACATGAGAAGAAGGAAGTTAAAGCCTAGAGGTGATCATGGATGCTGTAAAGGATCACTTGAATCCTCATGTAGCTGAGAAGTCAATGGCTCATGCGATGTAAGATCACTTGAATCCTCATGTAGCTGAGAATTCAATGGCCCATGCAATGTAAAAAACTGATAGATCTATTCCAGAGTGGTAATGTGAACAAGAAGATGGTTTTGAGGGACAGACTCAGAGATGTCCAGATGGCTAGATAGGACAATATGACCAACTATCTTATGAAGGTCAACCAGATTCATGATCATCTTGCAGTCGTTGGGGAGAAGCTAGAAGATGTAGATCTCATCAGAGTATCATTGAATGGATTCACCAAGCATTGGGAACCATTTGTAAAAGGTCTATGTGCTCGAGAAAATCTTCCCAACCAAGAGAGGCTATGGGACGATTGCATCCAAGAAAAGACTCAAGAGGAGTCTAAAGTCCACAAGTAGGAATACGGTGAACAAAACTTGGCCCTTGTCAAGGCATAAAAGGGAAAAGGAAAGAGTTCTAAAAAGAAGGGTAACAATGAGGGGGAAGCCTCATAGTCGGGGAAGAAGAAAGATTTGAGTAAAATCAAGTGTTCCATGTGCCGCAATAATGGGCACTATGCATCTCAGTGTCTGAAGAAGACAAAACATAAGGGGAAGAAGCAAGAGGTGGTAAGGGGAAGAAGCAGGAGGTGGCAACATCTGTAGAGACTTAGTTGAATGAGCTTGCTGTGAAGTTTGAGAGTGACTTTTCTCTTGTTTCCTGCCTTTCTACCAGCGCAATTTCCAAGATTTCTTTCTACTTGGATAGTGGTGTGTCTTTTCATATGATAGAAGCACAAGAGATATTAAATAGATTGACGAGTCAGAATCAGGGATCTATGTGGAGCTTAGTGATGATGCCAAGTATGCAGTCAGAGGAGAGGGAACAATTTTGTTCTAGCTTGAGTCAAGTGGTTCATTAGCTTGAGTCAGGTGGCTCATTTGATGCCCAGGAAGTGCTATTTGTACCAATACTGAAGAGGAACATACTCTTAGGAAGTGCTATTTGTACCAGTGCTATCTCCAATTTCAGGGAACAAAGAAAGTGCAGTGTATTCTTCCTTTGATCCTGTAACTATATTTCAACGCATTTTATTTTGGTTATGTGATAATTTTTCAAGGCAGTTCAGGCATTTTCTCAAGCTTTTGAGCATCATCATTTAGCATGCTGGCATTAACCTCTACGTGTAGAGATATTTTAGACCTTGGTGGTCATATTCTTATAGGATGCGGGCATATTTGAGTGAGCAATAGGCATTCTGAAATTGACAGGCGGGCATTTTTCAATATTTTATGCATGGTTTGGGCACTTTTCACTAGTCTTAGGCATGTTTTTAAAGCCCACGGGCATTGTACTATGACACTACATTGTGTTTACCAGTGTTTGCAGGCATCTCTCAACGTTTGTAGGCATTTACATTTATAGCCTGTGTGTATTTCCTTAAAGTGTTGGAAATATTAATCACTCGCAAATTCGTACCTAACTCTGAGCCAACTCTGTCAGAGTCTGTCTCACTCAAGATCTTGTCGGTCATTCTGACAAGAGGGAAGAGTCCATGATTCGGCAATGTAAACCAGTTGAATTTATTTTTGAAGCTAAGTTGTTAGGTAGATTGTTATTACAATCTTTAATGGTGAGTCAGTCGATTCATGTAGAAGTAATTTTCAAGTTGCCTATAAATAGAAAAAGAAGATTGTAAATTAAAGTAGTCACTAGTCACTAGACATCAGAACTCATGAGAGAACTCCAGAGTAAGAAAGAGAAGTTGAATCTCAAGCTTCTGTGTATGTGATTCAGTCGAAGAGTCGAAGCTTTGTAAAAGGATCAGTCGGTGAGCTGACAAGTCTGGATAGACAAGTTTGTAATATGTTTGTTATTTCCACATAGTTATATATATGAAACAGTTTATGGTTGAATGCATGTTTATTTGGCCACACAATATTTTTAGATTTACTTGTGTAAATGTTGTTTACATTTACCAGTTAAGTGAAAGATAAAAGAATCCTTAAATTTATCACTCCGTGAAAGTTCTAGGTTTTACAGCACATTGGTCGACTCAAGTTTTCCTACATATTTAGGCATATGTTTTTTTTTATAAGTTCTTTGGATTTGTTAATGTGTCTATTTTTACTTCATCTTACTCATAGGTGAAAAGCATTTGTAATTTCTTAAGTCTTTAGACTAAGAAACATACTCTGAAGATTTCGACCAAAGTAAGTGAACCGACAAGGTCGGTTGAGTGAGTCGACTTGAGAGGTCCAAGAGGTCAACCGACTTAGAGGTCGAAGTCGGTAGAACCGACAAGTCGAAGTAAATCAGTCGGGTCGAAAGGCCGATCAAAGTTGATAGACTTGTCTAGTCGGGAGTTAGACAAGTTTCACCTGACAAGTGAAAAAATGAAAAAGAAGTCGGTGTGAAAATATTTAATTTTGAATATTAACTGAGCGATAAACTCAAGTTTAGTTGGATTGGTTTTGGCTAACTGGTATCAGATCAAGGTTTCTATCAGAGCAAGGTTTATATCAAAGTAAGGTTTAGGAAAGAAATCTTGTCTTAAAAGGTGGAAAATTAATTTTCTAAGGAAAGTTAATTAAAAAAATTAAAAATGGCTTCCACTTCTGGTTCATTGCAAACTCCAATTTTTATAGGAAATAAATAAGAATATTGGTCTTTATCAATGAAGGCTTTATTCAAAGGTCAAGATGTCTGGGAGATAGTCCAGCATGGTTATGCAGAACCAGCAGACATGACAGCACATAACAATCTCACATAGGCTGAAAAAGATGTCTTGATGGAGCAGAGGAAGATAGATGGAAAAGCTCTGTTTTACATACATCAAGCTATGCGTGAAAGAATACACCCAAGAGTAGCAGCAAAAACTAATGCTAAGCAAGCATGGGATACATTGGAAACTGCCTATCAAGGTTTGGATAAGGTAAGGACACCCAAGCTTCAGATTCTGAGAAGAGATTTTGAATCTCTGTCCATGAAAGATTCAAAGATTGTAGACTCATTCTACACCAGAGTTGTTGATTTGATAAACCAACTGAAATATCATGGAGAATCCATAGAAGACCGAAGGGTTATTGAAAAAATTCTTAGAAGTCTTCCCCCAAGATTTGAAAACTTGGTTGTGACCTTGGAAGAACACACAGGCATGTTGGCATTTACCATTGATGAGCTGCAAGCTTCACTCATCAATCATGAACACAGACTCAACAAAACACAAAAATCATTGGAAGGTGCATTTGCAGCACAGTCATCCATAAGTCGTGGTAGAGGCAGGGGGAGAAACAACTTCAGAGGCAGAGGAAGAAGTTCTTCAAGAGGAGGACGAGGCAGAAGTCCTGCAAATGTCGGTGGTAGAGGAGATAATCAAAACCCAAGTCATCCAAGTGGCCAGAGGTTTGATAAATAAAAAATACAATGTCATTACTATAAGAAGTTTTGTCATTATGCATATGAATGTAGGAAGAAACAATATGACCAAGGAAGGAAAAGCCCAAATCAATCGACTAGCACCAACACTTCGACAAGTGCAATGTTAATGGCATCAACGTCTCCACTTGAATGCAATGCTATTCAAGAAAGTCCACATGACATATGGCACTTAGATTCAGGATGCAACAACCACATGACTGGTAACTTAAATTTGTTTCCCAGACTAGACAATTCAATTCAAATTGATGTTACACTTGGAAACAATGTCCAAGTTACTGTCTTAGGAAAAGGCACTGTTGATATTCTAACCAAATAGGGGGAGAGTAAGTATATCCCTAATGTCTATTATGTCAAAGGTTTGAAACATAATTTGTTAAGCATTGGACAGCTGATACAGAAATGCTACAGAGTCTACAATGATCACTGTGTGATCAAAGACAAGTGTCCAAGCGACCAATTGATAGCAAAAGTGCCAATGACAAGCAATCGCTTGTTTCCATTGAGGATAGTTCTCGACATGAAAGGAAAGAAAAACACAAGAGTTGCATTCAAGGCAGAAAGTGAAGAAACAGTCGAGCTCCTTGACGAGAGAGAAAATGGCAGCGCTAATTTGCAAGCTGCATTTCAGATAGAAGTTTAGGATGAATCCTGGTTGTGGCATTTCATATTTGGACATCTGAATTTTGGTGGGCTGAAGCTACTGCACACAAAGAATATGGTAAAAGGATTACCATTGATCGACATAATAGAGAGAGTTTGTGAAGGATGCATTTTTTGCAAGCAGCACAGAGATACTTTTCCAGTCGGAAATTCATATAGAGCACGCACACCACTTGAAATTGCGCACTCTGATATTTGTGGTCCAATGCAGACTTCATACATTGGTGGATGCAACTATTTTCTAACTTTTATTGATGACTACTCAAGAAAAACATGGGTATATTTTTTTAAACATAAATCTGATGCATTTAGTTATTTTCAGCAGTTCAAGGCACTCGTAGAGAACCAGAGTGGACACCGCATCAAGATCTTAAGGACCGATAGAGGAGGTGAATATGTTTCAAATGAATTTCTGATTTTTATCAAGACTCATGGCATACAAAGACAATTCATTGCACGGTATACACCTCAGCAGAACGGTATTTCCGAAAGCAAGAACAAAACCATCATGGAGATGGCATGCAGGATGTTGGCAGCCAAGCATTTGCCAAATGAGTATTGGGGTGAAGCAGTTGCAACCATTGTTTACATTATGGACCAGTGTTCGACAAAGAGTGTGAAAAACAAAGTTCCCCAAGAAGCATGCATAGGTATGAATCATAATGTTTCTCATTTAAAAGTTTTTGGTTGTGTTGCATATGCTCATGTTCCAGATGAGCTGAGAAAGAAGCTAGACAAGAAGGGACATAAATGTATTTTTGTCGACTATTCAGAAGACACAAAAGCATACAAGTTGTATGATCCTGTCACAAGGAAAGTGATAATCATTCGAGATGCTTAATTTGTCGAGAATGAATCATGGGATGGAACTGTCGACATAAATGTCAAGATTGTGTCGAATGTCGACTATGATGATATGGAAGAGGAAGTGGTTCAAACACCACATGTAAGACAACCGGTTGTAGCACCGTCGACTCCCATGACACCACGACATGGTTCAACACAAGGACCATCGACACAATTAGCAGCTCAAGCTACACTGACAAGTACACCAAGAGGACGTCAGACTCCGTCAAGCATTTCGTCAAGGTCGACATTGACAAAACCGGTGAAGACAAGAAGTCTACGAGAGATATATGAAGCTGGTACACCAAATTCATTCTCTCTCGTTGCATTATTTTCTCCTATATATGATCCACTAACATTTGAAGAAGCTGTTGAAGAAGAAGTGTTGGCACAAACCATGGAAGAAGAAATAGAATGTATTGAGAAGAACCAGACATGGGAACTAGTTGATGTACCAAAAGACAAAGATGTAATCAATGTCAAATGGATTTACAAGAAAAAGAAAGATGCTGATGGGAATGTGCAGAAACACAAAGAAAGAATGGTAGCAAGAGGGTTCACTTAGCAACCCGGCATAGACTCCAATGAAACGTTTTCACCTATTGCACGCATGGATATAATCAGAATAGTCTTGGCCATTGCTGCAAAAAACAAATGGCTTGTTCATCAAATGGATGTCAAGTTGGCATTCTTAAATGGATATCTAGAAGAGGAAGTATATGTGGAACAGCCACAAGGTTATGAAGTTCCAGGTCAAGAACATAAAGTGTATAGGTTGAAAAAGGCATTATATGGTTTGAAGCAAGCTCCTAGAGCTTGCTACAGTTGGATTGATTCCTATCTCACTGAAAATGGATTTTACAGAAGTGAAAGTGAATCGACATTGTACACCAAAGTGGATGAGCAAGGTAAGATGTTAATTTTCTACCTGTATGTAGATGATTTAATATTTACTGGTGATTTTGGCATAGCAGATTTTAAAGCAGTCATAGAAAGTGAATTTGAAATGACTGATCTGGGGCTTATGAAGTTTTTTTGGGGCATTGAAGTTTAGTAGTCTGAAAGTGGTATTTTTATATCACAGACAAAGTATGCAAGTGAAGTTTTAAAAATATTTAACATGTCTAATTGCAAGACAACCCCAACACCAGTGATAACAGGTTTAAAATTGAGCAAGGATGATGAAGGATCCACTGTCGATCCTACACTGTTCAAAAGGCTTGTTGGAAGCCTTATGTATCAACAGACATTATGTATGGAGAAAGTCTGATCTCAAGGTTCATGGAGTCACCAAAAGACTCACATTGGCAAGCAAGTAAAATAATTCTGAGGTATGTAAGTGGCACAAAAGATCTTGGCATTATGTATTCAACCTCAGAAAATTTTAAACTCATTGGTTACACTGATAGTGGCAATGGAGGCAGCATAGATGACAGGAAGAGCACATCTGGGTACACATTTCATTTTGGTATAGGTGTTGCTTCATGGGCTTCAAAGAAATAGCCCATAGTAACTTTGTCTTCAGCTGAAGTAGAGTATGTTGCAGCAACAAGTGTTGCATGTCAAGTTGTCTGGATGAGGAGAGTCTTAAAAGACTTGTCTCAGAACGATCAAGAACCGACAACCATCTTCTGCGACAACAATTCAGCCAAAGCATTATCAAAGAATCATGTGTTTCACAAGATAACCAAGCACATCGACACAAGGTTTCATTTCATAAGAGAGTTGGTGAACAACAAAGAAATTTGCTTGGAATTTTGCAGGTATGAAGATCAACTTGCAGACATCTTTACAAAACCATTGGAAAATGATACTTTCCAGTATCTACGTAGTTATCTTGGAATGATAAGTTCTCCACAGTGAATTCTGTCATGAACAAAGCATGTCTAAGCTTTGAAACATTTTGTAATATTTTTTTTTAATTACGATTTGCTCATAATTAAGGGGGAGTGTTGGAAATATTAATCACTCGCAGATCCGTACCTGACTCTCAGCCGACTCTGTCAGAGTCTGTATCAATCAAGATCTTGTCGGTCAGTCTGACAAGAGGGAAGAGTCCATGATTCAGCAATGTAAACCCGTTGAATTTATTTCTGAAGCTAAGTTGTTAGGTAGATAGTTATTGTAGTCTTTAATGGTGAGTCAGTCGATTCATGTAGAAGCAATTTTCAGGTTGCCTATAAATAGAAGAAGAAGATTGTAAATTAAGTTAGTCACTAGTCACTAGACATCAGAACTCATGAGAGAAATCCAGGGTGAGAAAGAGAAGTTGAAGCTCAAGCTTCTGTATATTTGATTTAGTCGAAGAGCCGAAGCTCTGTAGAAGGATCAGTCGGTGAGACGACAAGTTTTGACAAACAAGTTTGTAATATCTTTGTTATTTCCGCATAGTTATATATATGAAATAGTTTATGGTTGAATGCATGTTTATTTGGCTGCACAATATTTCCAGATTTACTTGTGTAAATGTTGTTTACATTTACCAGTTAAGTGAAAGATCAAAGAATCCTTAAATTTCTCATTTTGTGAAAGTTCTAGGTTTTACGACACATTGGTCGACTCAAGTCTTCCTACATATTTAGGCATATGTTTCTTTTATAAGTTCTTTGGATTTGTTAATGTGTCTATTTTTACTTTATCTTACTCATTGGTGAAAAGCATTTGTAATTTCTTAAGTCTTTAGACTAAGAGACATACTCTATAGATTTCGACCAAAGTAAGTGAACCGACAAGGTCGGTTGATTGAGCCGACTTGAGAGGTCCAAGAGGTCAGCCGACTTAGAGGTCGAAGTCGGTAGAACCAACAAGTCGAAGTAAATCAGTCAGGACGAAAGGCCAACCAAAGTTGATAGACTTGTCTAGTCGAGAGTTAGACAAGTTTCACTCGACAAGTGAAAAAAAGAAAAAGAAGTCGGCGTGAAAATATTTAATTTTTAATATTAATTGAGCAGTAAACTCAAGTTTAGTCGGCTTGGTTTTGTCTAACTGGTATCAGAGCAAGGTTCGTATCAGAGCAAGGTTTATATCAAACCAAGGTTTAGGAAAGAAATCTTGTCTTAAAAGGTGGAAAATTCTAAGGAAAGTTAATTAAAAAAATTAAAAATGGCTTCCACTTCTAGTTCATTGGAAACTCCAATTTTTACAGGAAAGAATTATGAATATTGGTCTTTAACAATGAAGGCTTTATTCAAAGGTCAAGATGTATGGGAGATAGTCCATCATGGTTATGCAGAACCAGCAGACATGAAAGCATATAACAATCTCACACAGGCTGAGAAAGATGTCTTGAGGGAACAAAGGAAGAAATATGGAAAAGCTCTGTTTTACATACATCAAGCTATGCATGAAAGTATACTCCCAAGACATTAGAGGAAATTTGGGGTCTAAAATGGGCCTTATAAGAAAACGCGCCAACAATAAATTTTGTGATTTGGAATTCAAGAACCAATAGAATTTCAATAAAATGAGTCAACCATAATGGTTGAATTGACATATTTGTCATAAAAGAAAACTACTTTTTGTGTTCGTATTTTCGACATATCTCGCTATCTTTTCACTCAAATTCCGAGCGGGAGAGCTCGTTGGATGCAGAATTTAATTCTGCATCCAACGAGTACCCACACTGCATAGTTTTGACGGACCCCGCTACTCCAAAAACAAGAAATACCTGAAAAAAATGTGATGATGATGTGATCCACATTTTTTTCAGGTATTTCTTGTTTTTGGGGTAGCGGGGTCTGTCAAAACTATGCAGTGTGGGTACTCATTGGATTCGGAATTAAATTCTTCATCCAACGAGCTCTCTTGCTCAGAATTTGAGTGAAAAGACAGGGAGATATGTCAAAAATATGAACAAAAAAAGTAGTTTTTTTCATTCTTTGTCCAAAATTAATAACTATTGTTTTATTATTTTATTATTTTCCGTAGGAGGCCCATTTTAGACCTCAAATTTCCTCTAATGGTAGCAGCAAAAACTATTGCTAAGAAAGCATGGGATACATTGGAAACCACCTATCAAGGTTCGGATAAGGTAAGGACATCCACGCTTCAGATTCTGAGAAGAGATTTTGAATCTATGTCCATGAAATATTCAGAGACTGTAGACTCATTCTACACTAGAGTTGTTGGTTTGATAAACCAACTGAAATCTCATGGAGAAGCCATAGAAGACCAAAGGGTTATTGAAAAAATTCTTAGAAGTCTTCCCCCAAGATTTGAAAACTTGGTTGTGACCTTGGAAGAACACACAGACATTTTGACATTTACCATTGATGAGCTGCAAGCTTCACTCATCAATCATGAACATAGACTCGGCAGAACAAAAATATCATTGGAAGGTGCATTTGCAGCACAGTCATCCATAAGTCGTGGTAGAGGCAGGGGGAGAAACAAATTCAGAGGCAGAGGAAGAAGTTCTTCAAGAGGAGGACGAGGCAGAAGTCCTGCAAATGTCGGTGGTAGAGGAGATAATCAGAACCCAAATTAGTGAAGTGGGCAGAGGTTTGATAAATAAAAAATCCAATGTCATTATTGTAAGAAGTTTGGTCATTATGCATATGAATGTAGGAAGAAACAATATGACCAAGGAAGGAAAAGCCCAAATCAGTCAACCAGCACCAGCACTTCGACAAGTGCAATGTTAATGGCATCGACATCTCCACTTGAATGCAATGCTGTTCAAGGAATTCCACATGACATATGGTACTTAGATTCAGGATGCAACAACCACATGACTGGTAACTTAAATTTGTTTTCCAGTCTAGACAATTCAGTTCAAACTGATGTTACACTTGGAAACAATGTCCAAGTTACTGTCTTAGGAAAAGGCACTGTTGATATTCTAACCAAACAGGGGGAGAGTAAGTATATCCCTAATGTCTATTATGTCAAAGGTCTGAAACATAATTTGTTAAGCATTGGATAGCTGATACAGAAAGGCTACAAATTCTACATGAAAGATAATCATTGCATGATCAAAGACAAGCATCCAAGAGACCAACTGATAGCAAAAGTGCCAATGACAAGAAATCGCTTGTTTCCATTGAGGATAGTTCCTGACATGAAAGGAAGACAAACACAAGAGATGCATTCATGGCAGAAAGTGAAGAAACAGTCGAGCTCCACGACAAGAGAGAAAATGGCAGCGCTAATTTGCAAGCTGCATTTCAGACAGAAGTTCAGGATGAATCCTGGTTGTGGCATTTCAGATTTGGACATCCGAATTTTGGTGGGCTGAAGCTACTGCACACAAAGAATATGGTAAAAGGATTACCATTGATCGACAGACTAGAGAGGGTTTGTGAAGGCTACATTTTTTGCAAGCAGCACAGAGATACTTTTCCAGTCAGAAAGTCATATAGAACACGCACACCACTTGAAATTGTGCACTATGATATTTGTTGTCCA
>LPNX010583643.1:258933-318032 GCA_001517045.1 Pseudotsuga menziesii | reverse complement strand
TCTTTGTGTCTCTTGTCTCTTGTGATGTGCTTATGTGATTGCTGTACTTGTTATTCTCTCAGTGAAAATATCTTATCATAATGCTAGCTTAAATGATGAAAAACTAACAGCATTTAGTTATTTTCAGTAGTTCAAGGCACTAATAAAGAACCAGAGTGGACACCGCATCAAGATCTTAAGGACCAACAGAGAAGGTGAATATGTTTCAAATGAATTTCTGATTTTTTGCAAGGCTCATGGCATACAAAAACAATTCACTGCACGGCATACACCTCAGCAGAACGGTATTTTCGAAAGAAAGAATAGAACCATCATGGAGATGGCATGCAACATGTTGGATAGGTATGAATCATAGTGTTTCTCATTTAAATTTTTTGTTGTTGTGTTGCATATGTTCATGTTCCAGATGAGCTGAGAAAGGAGCTAGACAAGAAGGGACATAAATGTATTTTTGTTGGATGTTCAGAAGACACAAAAGCATACAAGTTGTATGATCCTGTCACAAGGAAAGTGATAATAAGTCGAGATGTTCAATTTTTCGAGAATGAATCATGGGATGGAACTATCGACATAAATGTCAAGATTGTGTCAAATGTCGACAATGATGATATGGAAGAGGAAGTGGTTCAAACACCACATGCAAGACAACTGGTCGCAACACCGTCGACTCCCATGACACCACAACATGGTTCAGCACAAGGACCATTGACACAAGTAGCAGCTCAAGCTACACCGACAAGTACACCAAGAGGACATTAGAATCCATCAAGCATTTCGTCAAGGTCGACATCGACAAAACTGGTGAAGACAAGAATTCTATGAGAGATATATGAAGCTGGTACACCAAATTCATTCTCTCTCTTTGCCGTATTTTCTCCTATATATGATCAACTAACATTTGAAAAAGCTGTTGAAGTAGAAGTGTGGGCAAAAGCCATGGATGAAGAAATAGAATGCATTGAGAAGAACCAGACATGGGAACCGATTGATGTACCAAATGATAAAGATGTAATCAGTGTCAAATGTATTTACAAGACAAAGCAAGATGCTAGTGGGAATGTGCAGAAGCACAAAGCAAGAATGGTAGAAAGAGGGTTCACTCAGCAACCCGACATAGACTTCAATGAAACATTTGCACCTGTTGCATGCATGGATACAGTCAGAACAGTGTTGGCCATTGCTGCACAAAACAAATGGCTTGTTCCTCAAATGGATTTCATGTCGGCATTCTTAAATGGGTATCTAGAAAAGGAAGTCTATGTGGAACAACCACAAGGTTATGAAGTTCCAGGTCAAGAACATAAAGTTTATAGGCTGAAAAAGGCATTATATGGTTTGAAGCAAGCTCCTAGAGCTTGGTACAGTCGGATTGATTCCTATCTCACTGAAAATGGATTTCACAGAAGTTAAAGTGAACCAACATTGTACACCAAAGTGGATGAGCAAGGTAAGATGTTAATTGTCTGCCTGTATGTATATGATTTAATATTTACTGGTGATTTTGGCATAGCATATTTTAAAGCAGTCATGGAAAGAGAATTTGAAATGACTGATCTGGGGCTTATGAATTTTTTTCTGGGCATTGAAGTTCATCAATCTGAAAGTCGTATTTTTATATCACAGACAAAGTATGCAAGTGAAGTTTTAAGAATATTTAACATGTCTAATTGCAAGACAACACCAATACCAGTGATGATAGGTTTAAAATTGAGCAAGGATGATGAAGGATCCAATGTCGATCCTACGTTGTTCAAAAGCCTTGTTGGTAGCCTTATGTCTTTGACAGTGACAAGACCAGACATTATGAATGGAGTAAGTATGAGCTCAAGGTTCATGGAGTCACCAAAAGACTCACATTGCCAAGTAGGTAAAAGAATTCTGACGCATGTAAGTGGCACAAAATATCTTGGCATTATGTATTCAACCTCAGAAAATTTTAAACTCATTGTTTACACTGACAGTGATAATGGAGGCAGCATAGATGAGAGGAAGAGCACATCTGGGTACACATTTCATTTTGGTATAGGTGTTTCTTCATGGGCTTCAAAGAAACGACCCATAGTAACTTTTTCTTCAGCTAAAGCAGAGTATGTTGCAACAAGTGTCACATGTCAAGCTGTCTAGATGAGGAGAGTCTTAAAAGACTTGTTTCAGAACCATCAAGAACCGACAACCATCTTCTGCAACAAGAATTCAGCCATAGCATTATTAAAGAATCATGTGTTTCACAAGAGAACGAAGTACATTGACACAAGGTTTCATTTCATAAGAGAGTTTGTGAACAACAAAGAAATTTGTTTGGAATTTTGCAGGTCTGAAGATCAACTTGCAGACATCTTTACAAAACCATTGGAAAATGATACTTTCCAATATCTATGTAGTTATCTTGGAATGACAAGTTCTCCACAATGAACTTTGTCATGAACAAAGAATGTCTAAGCTCTGAAACATTTTGTAATATTTTTTTTTAATTACGATCTGCTCATAATTAAGGGGGAGTGTTGGAAATATTAATCACTCGCAGATACATACCTGACTCTCAGCCGACTCTGTCAGAGTCTGTATCAATCAAGATCTTGTTGGTCAGTCTGACAAGAGGGAAGAGTTCACGATTCAGCAATGTAAATTTGTCGAATTTATTTTTGAAGCTAAGTTGTTAGGTAGATAGTTATTACAGTCTTTAATGGTGAGTTAGTCGATTCATGTAGAAGCAATTTTTCAGGTTGCCTATAAATAGAAGAAGAAGATTGTAAATTAAGTTAGTCACTAGTCACTAGACATCAGAACTCATGAGAGAATTCGAGGGTGAGAAAGAGAAGTTGAAGCTCAAGCTTCTGTATATGTGATTCAGTCGAAGAGCCGAAGCTCTGTAAAAGGATCAGTTGGTGAGCTGACAAGTCTGGACAGACAAGTTTGTAATATCTTTGTTATTTCCGCATAGTTATATATATGAAATAGTTTATGGTTGAATGCATGTTTATTTGGCCACACAATATTTCCATATTTACTTGTGTAAATGTTGTTTACATTTACCAGTTAAGTGAAAGATCAAAGAATCCTTAAATTTCTCACTCTATGAAAGTTCCAGGTTTTAGGACACATTGGTTGACTTAAGTATTCCTACATATTTAAGCATATGACTTTTTTTATAAATTCTTTGGATTTGTTAATGTGTCTATTTTTACTTCATCTTACTCACAGGTGAAAGGCATTTGTAATTTCTTAAGTCTTTAGACTAAGAAACATATTCTGTAGATTTCGACCAAAGTAAGTGAACCAACAAGGTCGGTTGAGTGGGCCAACTTAGAGGTCGAAGTCGGTAGAACTGACAAGTCGAAGTAAATCAGTCGAGTCGAAAGGCCAACCAAATTTGATAGACTTGTCTAGTCAGGAGTTAGACAAGTTTCACTCGACAAGTGAAAAACGAAAAAGAAGTCGACGTGAAAATATTTAATTTTTAATATTAATTGAGCGTTAAACTCAAGTTTAGTCGGATTGGTTTTGGCTAACATAAAGTGCAGGCATTTTCTTGTCATTTTTCAGGCATTTCCATCATTGCTGACGATATTTATTTCTGTCTTGCATGCATTTTTCATATATATTCCGACTATGGCGGGTATAAATCTTGACCCTTCCTGCACTTCTACTCCACCTGTGGGCATATTTTCACTTTCCTCGCAGACAGTTTTCAAATTTGAGTAGTCACTGCATGCCCTCTTTAAGCCTGTGGGAACAGTTGTATTATGCCTGCGAGCATCTTAAGTTGCAAAATAGTCATTTTTAAAGTCCCTCCTGTCATTTTATAATTGGTTGGTGCTGGTATTTTTCTTAATATTGACATGCATTTCTCTCCTCTATTCGTGTGCATCTTGTAAATTTTTTGGGCAGGAAACTTCAAGGTTCAAAACAATGCTATTTCACTTAGAAACTGCAAGGAGGGCTTATCTTCATAGTTTCGAGGGAAACATTGCGTGCAATTCATTCTTCCATATATGGTTAAATTTCCACTCAAGCTTCGACAACTTTTCTTCAATGATGTGGGCATCTGTCTAGAGATGTAGGCATGGAAACATTGCGTGCAATTCATTCTTCCATATATGGTTAAATTTCCACTCAAGCTTCGACAACTTTTCTTCAATGATGTGGGCATCTGTCTAGAGATGTAGGCATTTCTTCAAACATTGGCGGGATTTTCTATTTCTGATGCAAGCATTGCATACATTTACTTAACACAAGGTGTGATCCTACGGGCATAATTTGCATCCCTCCACAGCTATGGGCATTTCTCTATGAGCTGCAATCAATGCTTCTAATGAATATTTCAACAGTCCTCAAAATGATCTTTGGATACTTTGAATCTTGATGTATCTGTAAACTGGTCGAATTTTGATGTCAAAAGAAAGACTATCCATATATTGAATCGTAGACTTCAGACTTCAACACAACAAAATTCCTCAAAACTTATGAGGTTCATTGTATTCTATAGGGAATGTATCAACAATGATCTATCATGCAATAAATTCATAAAAGGTAAGCATGCATCAAGATCAACCTTTCACACATCATCATGTTTCTTCACTTCATTTGTTTCAACTGAATGTACTGATAGATTTCATTACTCTTGCCCCCCTATCATCATACCATGATCCTTGGACCTATTTGGAGAAGCCTTCATTTACTATTGAGTCCATCCTCTAAACTCCATGAACTCAAGGATTACTTGGGAAACCTTAATCTTGGCTTGCCAGATGGAAGCCATCTTGTCTGCAAAGATCAACTTCATTCAAATTTAACAAAAGATTCTTTTTTCATCCATACCTGAGAGTGTCCTTGACTTTGAGAATTTGTATTTTGGGCTTCAAATCTGTGTCCATCAATATTCTTCCAAGATTTATTGATTCTCTTTGCTAATGTGTATGAAGAATTCTTCATAGATTGTCTTCTTGGACTTGCACAATCTTGGGCTTTATGACCAAAGCCACTACAGTTGTAGCATCTCATGGTGTGACAATTTGCAACAATATGCCCAACATAATTACATGTCCATCATTTGACTATGTTATTGGGTCTTCCAGTACTTCTTCTTCCATGGAATGAACAATCCATAGTCTTATGACCAAAATCACTACATGAATAACAAGAACCATTAAAATTGTTTTCATACCTGGATGTCTGATTCCACTTTGAAGATGCATCTTTTCTGAACTTGGTTTGAGGTGTTGGACTAACTTATTGATATCCTCCAAGTTTTCTAATGTCTTTTGCAGGTATGTGATGAACAACTTGGCTTTCATCTTTGGAGAATGAGGGACCTGCTTCTGGATTCTTAGGGGACCAAGTGTCACCTTCAAATTTTTCTCCATCTTTCTTGTAGCCAAGACCGGATGTGTCAAATGGAGACCTTTAACAATTCAATATTTCATCCAAGATAGCTGAATTGTTTTTGAATTTGATAGAGGCATATGTTTTCTGATTTTTTTTCTCATATCAACAACTTCCATTTCAAGCTTCTGACAAGTCTTCTCTTTCTCATCTAGTTAGTGTTTCAAGACTTCTTCTACTTGTTTGGCTTCATGTAGCTGAGTCTTTAAATCAATATTGGTCCTTCTTGTTTCTTCAATCTCTTTTGAGCTAGCCACTTCTTGACTGATAAGATCAGACTTCATTCTTTCAATTTCATTAGTTTTGTCTTCTAGCTCAACTTGTAAACTTGTTTTTTTGAGATTGAGTTTCTTGAGCAGATCCATTGATTTCTCATAGCATTCATCGAATAACACCATAATAGTCATTTTAAGTGTCAAATTATTTCTGAGTTCATTGTTTACTAAAAGGTGTTATTGAAAAACTTTCTTAGCATCTTCAAGATCATTTTCAATGTTACCACAATCATTGTTGTTGGAATCATAAAAATCCTTACCTTTTCTGATGTCTGAATCTTTCTCTTCCTTTCCTTCTTGATTCACATCTTTAGTGGGCTTAATTTGTGTTTCCTTCTATGTGTCTTGGTTTCCTTTTTGGTATTCACCTTATAGCTTAAACCATAGGCTCTCAGCTGAAGAATATTCTCCTATACTCGCTTTGACAGATTTTGAGAGTCCATCTATTAGAAACTTCAAGGCAATGGCATTGTCCTTCATGTCATCTTTTGTGCAATTGTCATATTCTTCTTGTTGGGAATAATAGGTGGATTAATCACAACCTCCCATAGACCAAACTTCTTCAAGTATTCTTTCATATTGCTTCTACAAACGAAATAATATGTCATGTCAAATACTGGTACCTCATTGTTAATGAACTCTGCTTGTCTTTCCATTGTGTGTCCACTAATCTCCTTCAAGTTAGTTAGGATTGCGATGAAGTCCTGCTCTGATACCAATTGTTGGACACAATTGCACACTAAGAGAGGGGGGGTGAATCGGTCTGCTAACACTTTTTAACCAATTTCACTTCTCAAAAACTTAAACAGAGATCATCATATGTAAAGTATCAAGTACATGAATATTAATCAATTACATCATCCACATAGAACATAAAAGACACTTCATAATATAAGTTTTGCAAGCTTTATTATATCTAACTTGATATTGGTTTCAATGGAGGGAACAACCTTCGGGTTTGCATCAACTTCAACTGATTGAGAAACACTAGCTCCTATTCCAATACCCATTTTAGTTTTTCTCAGATCCAACTGAGAAAGAGGTTGCAAGACCCAACTTGCATTTACTTACTGAATTTTGTCACATCATCTATCAATCACTTGTAATGTCACTACTGTCACTACCATGTCATTAATGTGTTCACACACATGCCATCAAATTGTCATTGTCTTGTCAAGATCATTAATGTACATTGCCACTGCTTGCTGCACAATACCAATGCGCATATCTTTAAGTGTCAGCTCATGTTGTCAACTGTTGTTCATCATGCCAAGTCATCAATAGATATTTATGTCGGCTCAAGCTCACTGCGGTTGTCTCAGTCCACTGTTCACCTCATTATTGTACTGGGTCTCCCTCAATGTATATACCCGAACTTAGAAAGATATTACCACCAAATTTTAGAGATAAAGAATAAAAGATCTGGTATGAGAAGAAAAACTCCCATGACTGCCTCAGTTTACAAATTACTTCATCAAAAAATTAGAGCTCCATTTCTCCACATTTTGTTATGCCCAAAAATCATAGATAAAGGAAAAACATAAAAGATCTTCCAATAAGAAACTGTTGTGGCTACTTCAGTCACCCCCAAAATCTTAGATCTCTGCTCTACACCACCGAATTCCACATATTCATTATATGCCTGCAGTTTCCTCACTCGAAATCAGAGCTCATCTTCAACTCACCAATTAACACATACCAAATGAAGGTGTTCACTGCTTTTTATACTATTTTTCAAAGATATATATATATATATATTTCAGTGGGCTGACCTATTTCCAATTAAAATATTTATGGAGTCGACCTTCCATACTTGATTAATTTTATTTGGCAAGCTGACTTGTTTGAAAAACATTTTATTTTTAACTTGAGTTTTATTTTTAATTTTATTTGGCAGGCCGACTTCATGAACTTTTCAACGAATGACCCAAGGGCATAAGGTCTTTATGAATATAGACTTATTCAGTCATTTGAGGACTTCTTCATCATGTGCATGGTATCCACATCAGGAAGTGCTGCAAGGACATCATTGAAATTACTTTTATTTTCAATTGTGTGAGGTTCATTACTCATCAAGCCAAAAATTACCATTTTTCCCACAAATGATCACATAATGGGTCATTTGGAACACCTAGTGTTCCAATGCCCATCACATGGCTTCGATGTCCAAACTTCCATGTCCTTTTTTCCATGTCATCAACCTTTGTATTACCTTTTTCATTTATGGTTTGTCATCATTGACAACCTTTCTCAACAGTATACATAGAGAAATCTCAAGGCTTTGAGGTACATGGGAGGGAGTCTCATGTGTGTAGGCTTAAGAAATCCTTATACAAACTTAAGAAGACAACTAGGGTGTGGTATTCCAATATTGACGTATGTTTGTAGAGCATGGGATTCACCAATAGTGAGGTGGATCCCAACTTGTACTGCAAACTATTTTGATTTCCTCCACTTATCTTGGTGATGTACATGGATTGTTTGTTTATCATAGGTGTATAAGATCTTATAACAGAGTGCAAGGATGATTTGTCCATGGAGTTTGAGATTAAGGACTTCATATTGATGCGTTACTTCTTTGGATTAGAGGTATGGCATAGATTGAGAGAGATCTTCCTTGGTCAAGTGAAGTGCACAATTGAGATCTTGAAGAGATTCAGGGTGGAGGAATGTAGACAGATGGCTACACCTATGGTATCCAATATGAAGAATATTGTTTCTTCATATTTAGAGTGGGTGGATCCTAGAGTATAGATACAATTGATATTATCCTTGATGTATTTGGTCAACACCAAGACATATATATGTTTTGTTGTGAACAACTTGATCCAGTTCATGATGGAGCGAGGCAGGTGCATTGGGTAGTAGTGAAGCATGTGCTCAAATATTTGAGGGGCACAACAGAGTATGAATTGAGTCTTGGAGGTAATGGAGTAGAGTTGTAGGGTTATTCATACTCATAATTTGGCAGAGAGTGCAGTTGATCAGAAGGGAAACTCAGGGTGTTGCTTCAACTTGAGATCAACTGTGATTTCTTGGTTCAGTAGGAAGCAAACTTCTAGCACTCAATTCAGTAGAGGAAAAGTACATGGAAATGAGTATGGCAAGTTGTGAACCACGAGATCTGCAAATTTCTTATAAGGTTGTTTGGTTAGGATTTGGATCCTATGATTATTATATTTTTATCAAACTCTTCGAGAATCCATTATTCCATGATAGGTCTAGGCATATTGAGATCATGTACCACTTCATCTGAGAAAGGGTTCAGAAGGGATCCGTTAAGCTCCATTACATTTCTACATATGAGAAAATTGCAAACATTGCCACCATGCCCTTGGTTAAAGGGAAGTTTGTCTACTTCAGAGATAAGCTAGGAGTGGTGGAGAATACTTTCCTCACTTAGAGGGAGTGTTGATGTTTGTAATTCAGACATGTATTTTCATGGGTTTGTGTCTTTCCCAAGGGAATCATCACTATGACTCATTAGGAATTGGGAAATTCACTTTATTAAAGTAATTAATTACAGTGAATTCATTTTTATAAGTAATTGGGGTTAATTTAGAGAAATGCCTAAGTTTTGGGGCATTAGTAATTTCAGTAATTCAAATGAATCTTAGTAGTTGATATCACATGAATGATATCTAAGCTCAACCATTGAGTTAGGGTTTTGGTTTACCCCAAAAATATTAAAGGAAGCTAAGGGGAGAGAAGATATATAATATTTCAAGAGAGAAAATCAAGCATTGAGTGGGAGAGAAGAAGAAGGACATTTTGATTTATGTCTCTTAGCTAGGGAAGAGAAGAAACACCATTCAAGGTGAAGCATGTAGCTGAACCAGCTCAAGGACGAGCATAAATTTTCCGGTGCAAGGATCTGTATGGATCATACAAATAGGATATACAGTCGTACAAACATGTTGTACTAATTCGTATAGTTGTATCGACAATACATGTTGTATAGTAAGGTCGAACGAGTAGTTTTACAGAGGAAAAAAATAGGGTTTTACTGAGGTGTTTCTGGGCCAGTTTGTAGATTGAATTTCATCTTTTGTGGCATAGAATTTGTTAGGCTTGCTATTTAATTTCTCATGGAATTTTCCTAGTAAGGTTGGAATATTCTTAGCGAAAAGTTGATTTTGAAGGAAAGAAAATTTATGCATCTAGTGTTAGGGTTAGAAAAATTAACATTTCCTACCATTAACATTTTAATGAAGCCTTGTCCCTTGAGGATTTTGATTAGTCTAGTATCTAAATCACTTTCTTGAATTTTTGCAACCCATTTCCCTCATATTCCTAAGCAACCCTTTTAATCTAAGACATCCTTAACACTTGGATTGTGAACATATGTAATGGTTTTAGAGTATCTGACATACATTATGAAATGTTTTAAAAATTAGACTAAGGAATATGCTTTCTTTTCCATGATGGCGTGATTTAATCATGAGTCCCTAAGGGTTTTACTCATAAATGCAATGGGTTTCTCCATGTTGTCCTTATTCTTTTGCAATAGTACACTAACAATTGTGTCTTTCGAAGCAAATGAAAATAGGATAAAATATGTTGAATAATTACAGCTAGCTTGAACAAGTGCCAATAAGATAGATTGTTTGGTTTCTCTAAATTAATTTCTAATGTTAATCCAACATTTAAAAGGTCAAATGGAATACCCATATACTTTAAAGTTCCACATTGGTTGGTGAATGCAATCTTATGTTCGTTTTCCATCTTTACTAAAGCTTGGTTATATCTTTTTAACCCCATCCAACATGGAAAGCATTTCTATGCCAGTTACCCTTTGCAAAAGATATTCCATGTTTGACAAAGAGTAATATCCTTAAAAAAAATTGATTAAGCTTCCTAAAGTCAATACACAACTAAATCTCACCATTCAACTTTTCAACTACAAGCAAGTTTTCCACCCAAGATGAATGTCCAGTGGGGACTATGATCTAAGCATTTAACATCTTTTGCAATTCTTTTTGAATTAGAGCACACAAATTTGGATTAATGTTTTGTTGCTTCTACATAAAAGGTTCCCCCCCCCCCCGCTTTCAATGGAATTGTCTATTGGATTATATCACCCTTATAAACTTTCAAATCACCATAAGACTAAGCAAATACATATCTTTACTCTTGGATCAAAATTTTCCCTTGTTTCTTCTGGAGAAGATTTTTTTCCTATTTTAATCATTCTTAGGACTTGTGTCTGACCCAATATTTATTTCAATAAATTCTTCAGATTTATCAACTTATTTCTCATCCTTGTACTTCTCATGTCAAACATTTTTTCTAGGAGCACTACTTCATTGAAAACTC
This sequence comes from Pseudotsuga menziesii, assembly GCA_001517045.1. Classification (NCBI taxonomy): domain Eukaryota; kingdom Viridiplantae; phylum Streptophyta; class Pinopsida; order Pinales; family Pinaceae; genus Pseudotsuga; species Pseudotsuga menziesii. The sequence continues at coordinate 307,059 of LPNX010583643.1, read as the reverse complement.
TTGCAAGTTGTACAATTAATCAAGAAATTTGAGCATCATTATGAAATATTTGGCCTAAATATTATTTCCATTTTGCATTCTCCTAAAATTAACTCCTCACAAGTTTGCAGGGTAGAAACTACTGCTATTGGTGTGCTAGGCCTGACATTCTCCTCCTTGGACACTACTTCAATTGCAATGCATTGATTAGTTTTTTGGCGTCCCAAACTGTGTTTCTATATTGTTCAACCTTTAATTTTTAGCAGTGAATGCTCTTTTTAGTTTTTCCACAATAAGATTATAGCCACCTATCATTGTCAAACACTTTATTTCCATATCCTAGGCCAATTTCAATCTCAAAATCAAGGCTTCATATTCAATGATGTTATTGGTGCATTCAAACTAGTGTTTATAGGAAAATATTTTGATAGCACCTATAGGGGAAGTGAACACAATGCTTGCTCCAACCCTCATTCTAGAATGGGCACCATCAAAATGCATACTCAAACTCTCTTAGACCCATTGTCTTGGTTTTATTTCTTTACTGGTGCTAATGATTTTGCAAAAATGCATAAGCTACCAAATTCATCATCTACACACATGAGCTCATTCATGGGACCATTAACATCTTCAACTTGGTATCTTATTTTCATTTTTTTATGCAAAGTGATGAAGGTATCCTCACAAGTTGGACTGGTTTCATAAGATATATTCATTTGTTTACAACCACCCAAGCTTGAAACCCTTTTCCTAGATAGAAACATTCATGAAGCATCCATTACATCTATGACTACTACATCCATTAACACCAAGATATCAGGATAGGCAACTAAACTAGCCTTCAACTCTTTGGTGAGACCACACACTTTTATCTTTCATGAATCCAACCACATACATTTCTATACGGTTAGTGGTATTAAGTCCTAATTGGTTCATTACCTTTAATAGAATTATGTTTGTGGAGGCCCCTCAATCCCACATATAATTATGAAGATGAAGGTTGCGTACAATTAAGGCGATGAAGAAGGGTGAACGACTCCCATTATTTTTATCTTGATGCATGTCTTGTAGTACAACAAATGCATCTTCTTTCATGTTTTGTGAAGACAAACTAACTGGACTAGTATTAAAAGGTATTGATGGTCTACCTCATTTCTTTCTTGGAGGCTCATGAATATTAGGTTATGAGGGTTTATTCTTCCTAATGTATTTCATGTACTTTTCTTTCCTAAACCTACTCTTGGCTTCTTCATCCATAGAGTCTTGAATGATTGTACTAGCTAATCTAGCTATGCTAACACTCTTTTGCTTAATTTTTTTCATTTGTCCAGTTGTAACTCGATGGATTTTCAACATAATATTAAATATACAAACAAGATATCCAACAAAATTTAAATTTTTAAAGACTCTGGGATCTTCATTATTTCCATACACTTGAATTTGAAGACATCCCCATTCATAACATGGTTCATTGCAAGGAAAGCACCAAGGGGATTCTTCTTGACTAACCATATTAGCAGAGGTGAGAGGAATAGGAATTCTTTGTTCATGAGGTTCCCTATTTCTATTCCAACCTTAATTACCCTTGGGTTGATGAGCATTTGGATGGTACCTAGGAGGAAAATTTCTTGGTTCTCCCCTTTCCTTCTCCAAGTCTATTATCTTATTCAACAAGGTTGTTTGAGTTTGTATTATTGAAAGTACCCTTCTCAAATTTTTGAGTGAGGGTAACTATAGAATCTTGGGATAGTTTAGAAGTGTTAAGTGTTGTAGCTTTGGTTTTTGCACTGGATGTTGATTCCCTTAAGGAACCCATAGTATCAAACTCAACATATAAAATATTTTCTTCTACTGATCTTGATATTCTAAAATATTGTTCGGAAATTTGTGTCGTAGCATTAGACCTATTTCACCCTAGTAAGCACTTGTATAATGTAAAAGAACAGAATTATTCTTGGGTTTGATCTTATTTAGAGTTTGTTATAAATCTTTGGAACCTACCATCAAACTCCTTAAATGTTTCATTTTCCTTCATCTTCATATCATGGAGTTGATTCAACAACATTCTATTGTCTTTCTAGATAGCCTGTCATTTCATGAAAATGTTCTCAAAGGTGGCTATGGTCATAATTTTTTATCAGGAAATATCCTAAACCATGTTTTACAATCTTCATTTAAGGATAACAAAAATAACTTCATCACTACATATTCATCGTCTTGAGAGACTATATATCCATGGTTTTATAAAAGGATTTAGGATGATCTTTAGTTGAGATTATATTGTTTCCAACAAATTTAGGAATCTAGTTATGATGTTTAACTATAAAAGCATGGGGAGCACCTTAGATTTGGGATACATCTAAATCCTTGTAGAAATGTATTAACTAGGGTATGTTGGCATTGGCATTTATAGGATGCCTACTTGAATAACTTTGAGATTCTCCTTTGAATATTTTAAAACCTATTCTAGATCAACGTATCCTAGATAAATTTTATAATAGTAAATATTGGTAGAGTATCTCCTATTTTGGTTTTCTTCTTGTGGAGACACCAAATAAGTTAGGTAAAATTTAATCTTACAGTCATCAAATGTGTTGATGCATAAAATTAGGGAAAGGACTTTGTCCTTGGAAATGAGGCTAAACATATTATCACCCAGACTTGCACCTCTAATGCAAATTCCTCACTAGGTGCTAAGCTTAAGTGAAACTTGGAAGAGTGGCCACTATCACTTAATCAACTACTTCCTGCACTTTAGGTTGGAAATTACAACATGTGGGGGGATTTCTTAAAACATCTAGGTACTAAAGATTAATGAGATTCCATAATTATTGAGATTTCTAAATCAATTATGAATGGTTTGGAAACGTGTGTTGAACAAACTGATATATTCAGAGCTATGGGAGGTGGGGGTTTGAATGAGTATCCAACACAATTATTACTTTTCACTTCATCAAACATATGTAGTTAATCATTCATCATCAACCATGAACAAGAGAATTCATCAACAAGAAGTACACTAGATATATATGGAAACTCAATAATAACATATTGATTAAATCAAAATGTTTACATTGAGTAGGAGACACCAATCTTCAATATTTATGACCTACAACTCACAGGAGGCTACAACCCCCTAGTTTACTATCTTGAACTGGAAGGAGGCTACGATCCCTTAGGTTTATCAAGCTACAACTAAAAGGAAGCTCCAACTCCATAATTTACTAATTCCAACTATGACCCCCTAATTTGTTAACTCCAATTGATAGGATGCTCCAACACCCTTGTTCTCCAAATACAACCCCCTAATTTATCATCTCCAACTGACAGCATGATCCAACACTCCTATTCTCTAGCTGCAATTATAGGGAGGATGTGAATCCCTAATTTATTATCTCAAACTAATGGGATGCTCCAACACCCCCATTCTCTATCTACAACTGGAAGGGATCCAACCCTCTAGAATGTTGTTTAATTTCCTTCAAACTGATGTTCCTCAAATTGCTTCGCTATTATTCATATGATGCTCCAAATACTATGTCTCAACCACAAATTTGTCTCTATTTCTTCTACTATCTCACTATCATTTTCAACTATCACATTGTTACCTCAAAATTACTTCAAATATGTTGTATAATGCTCAATAATGTAGTATTCTTGGATTTGTTCTGAAATCAGGGCGATGTGTTATGATCCTCGCAATGTGCCAATGATATTCAACTCTTCACTGTATTTTTTCAGTTATTTACTCTTCAAATTCACTTTCGTATTCTTCTTTATATATGCTTCTCTATCATCTTATGGCATTTCCAAATATCTCTATACATGATCAACCTTCAATTATGTTCTTAATGCTCTATACCCAACTCTGTCTTGACCTCTCAATCAACTCTTCAATAAGGTTTGCAATAATATCTTCACTTAGATTTGTAATAGAATATTCAACAAGATCTTCAATGAGAGTTTCTTCAATTGTGTGCACTGGGCTTTCTAAAAGGATTTCTTCAATATGGAGTTTTTCACAAAGGTTTCCTTTGGATTTCTAGGTATTAAAGTATTCTTCGTATCCTTAGAATGCAAATCTTATTTTGGAGCAACCTCAACCAACACTTAATCAATGAATTTCTAATTTTATTCTTAGCCCGGTAATCAGATGATGGACTACTATGTTTGACCTCGAAACCTCTATTCACATAGTAGGACATGTACTCGTAGTGGATTATGTAGAAGACCTTCCAGATTGGTGGCATTTCATATATGCTACCTCCTTGATCGTGCCAGTGTTCATGAGATTTCAGCTCTCGTGACTTGATTCCAATATATGTTAGACATTTCTAGCTGTTATGGAGATCTTGATCCATTATATATCTTCAACCTTCATGGAGATCATGATCCTTTGTATATCTTCATCATGGATATTCTGATCTATCTATATTGTACGTGGAGATGACCACGCATGTCATATTTTGTATCATGCCTATTCATGGCCATTGTACTCTAATGTATCCGGGACTGCTACATGTACTTGCAGTTATGTGTAGAGTTTGATTATTGTATTATACTATTGTATGGTTGGTTCTTCCACCTGGTTCTTCATCACTCCACTTCTGGGATGGACTTATAATGTATTTCATCCATTGTATCACCCCTCTAACCTCACACATTATGGGGCATCTGTTACAGTTGATTTTACCATGCATGGTGGATCACACCTTTATGGCCTTCCCTGTCCCTTTGCAGACTCTTTGGACCCCATGGACCATTTTTGTACCTTTGATGTTTCCAAGATCATCCCTAAAAACATGCATTATTTGCTATATGTGACATTTAAACCTATTCTCGCGTATATACGCGGTTTTGACCCTTAAACCCGTGTACATTGGGATGTGTGCAAAAGGCCAAATAGTTTTGGAGTTTTCCTTGATGTGGATCCGAGTCACGTGTCTCTTGGCCTTCCATATGCCTTGAGATCACTCGTATTTGACCTTCCATTACCCCATTGAAGCACTATATAAGGAACCCTTTGGATACATTGAAAGGGGGGAATTGAAGAGCAAGAAAACTATAGTCCATTGATGTCGGAGCTTATACTTGAGTCTGCATCCCTTTGTCCCTGGAGCACTTTGTGTTCTTCCCAAGCTTGCCCTTTCTTGTGAGCTTTCTATCGAGAGATGGAGGATTGAAGTGGTGGAGGCCCAGGTGGAGGACTCAGTTTCTCCAATTCGCAGACGTGCTGATAGAGGTTGTCACTATTGTAATCTCTGATTTATATTAATAGAAATATCTTTTCCTATCCAATAATGTGTATTTAAATGAGTATTGAATCCATGGATGCTTTTAAATGGTTTCTTTTTATTGATTATATATGCTAGAGTAGGTCTAACACAATTATATAGCATGCTTGTCTTGTTTGCTGAATGTTGAGAGAGCAAATTATCAATACAAGGAAGAGTGGAAAAGCTCAACGGAGATCTACATCAGCCATCCGGAAGAAGGTATGTTTCGAGATCCTTTAGTGTTAAATGTTTGGTTTCTCTTGCATATAGGAAAGGATTTATTTCTGCAGTTACTATGTCTGTTGTGGTACCCCAAGCCATAGGAAGTTTTCTCCATAACACTTCCAATACTTCAAATTTCATCCCTGGTTATCTCTCCATCAATGATTCAACCTTGAGAACTCCAATAGTTACTCTCCATCACATTGTTATCTATTGCTAAAAAATCCAAAAATCAATCCATTATTTAAGAACTATGAAATCACACTTTTCAAACCAAATTGAACTATCGAATTAATCACTCTCTGCTAAAATACTTTGCATAAATTGAAATTCACATGTTGCATAAAATCAGATCATAATGTATAATGAAACTCACTTGTTGAATGTAAATTCACTCCAATGACTCACTCACACTCTTGCACGAAATTTGAACACTCTTGAATAAGTTCAAACACACCCGTTGTAGAAGTAAAACTACGTTGTAAATCTAATTACACTTCAAACACTGTAATATAAATAATTTCTTATAAAACATAATTTAATCACATAAATGTGAAAGAAGTATTATGTTGGTCAATGATCTATTAACAAAACTAATTGATAGGAATAACAAAAAATGATTAACAATGAATGAAAGCAAATTCTAAATAATCAATCAGAAAATAACACACTTACAATCAACAATTATGAACATTTACTCAAGGAAGAGGCCCTTCCTCCACTGAGTAGAGATGGATCCCCACAATGGAAGTCTACAACTCCAGAATTAAGGAATTGCCAACATGTATTATCAAAATGAAATTATTACAACATAGATTCTATAGTATATGATTGCTAGATCTCCCTTTCTCCCCCCCTGATCTAATAGGTATTATTTATACATTAATGGAGTAAAGAATGATAAATTCAGTGCCCAAATCATTGGGTTCCTCAAACAATTTGTTGAGTTTAGAGAACCGACAACAATAGTAAATCCATAAAAATTAGTTCTCATCATATGCAAATTTCTCCAAAACCATTTTTAAATTTCAAAAACTGCCCGTGATTGAACTAAATGAGTATATTTTGGAAGTGGTTTTTTAACGGTTCGTAGAGATTCACTATCATTTGCTAGAAATTTTCGTTCTAAAATTGTCTCTCCTTATATTTCATGAAATTTACTAAGAAAATCTGGCCACGAGCTAGAGCTTCCATGTTGGACTTGCGTACGGATTGAGGGTCATAAATCCACATCATCGGGGCTAGGAACAAAATCCATGTTCTAGATTTCCACATGGAGGTGTACTAGTATGTTAATCTTGAGGGTTGATACCATGAATGCTACTATTACTGCTACAAAAATCAGTTCACAAACCATCATCAATAAAAGCATGTACAATAGTCTTTAATTCATCAAAAATACAGGAAAATAATCATTGTTAACCACTAAAGCATCGATAGGAATAATATGATATTTTATCACTAGTTGCGACAAATGAAATAATAAATGAACAAATAAAGGAAGAACAAGAGATGAAATGGGTGTCTAAAGGTGATGAAAGTATGGACAAATCCATGGCCCAACATCTCCCCCAAACCCAAAATGTTGCATGTCCATGCAACCAATCCCCTCGCATCGATCAAGCTATAAAAATGTGTTTGAATTTTGTTGTTATAGTGGAGTTTTAGCAAGTGTCATAGAATTGGGTGGAGTTTAAGCAAATAGTGGCTAATTTAATGAAAAAAGTTAGTGGAGAAATTGGTTGTGTTTCAACAAATAGCAGGGAATTTACCAGAAAAGTTAGTGAAGAAGTTGGCGGTGTTTTAGAAAATATAACAACAAACTTCTTAGACCATTTTCTCTAAAAGTACAAACTAGGTCTGTTTGAAATTTTGCAGGTATGTTCATATTGTTCTCATGCTTCTCCATACCAAAAACCACAACCACCTAATTCACCAATATCAAGATATAATAATTTAAGTCACTACAGGTCTGTATTAGCAAATTTTGTAGGTGTATCAGTAGTTGTTTCAACAAACTTCCTAAATCGATTTCTAACAAACTATGAACTGGGTTTGGATAAAATTTTGTAGGAAAGGTTTAACTAGTCCAATGCATCTCCACACCAAAAATTAGAGAAACCGACATTTTCAGATTTTGAGAAAAATGCAAATTGGTTGTAGGGGACGATGACCATTTTCTCGAAAACCATGCATTGGATTGAGATAAAATGTTCCAAGGTTATTCTTCCTGGTGTAATGCTTCTCTTCTCCATGTTTCATGCAAATCCAATTCATTGTTTGGAAGATATGCTTACTTCAATTTATGCACTTTATATATATGAGAAAAATAAATACGAAGGACAAAGGATAGAGTAAACCAGCAAGCATAATAACTCCTTTCCTAAAATGAATAATTTCCATGTACTCATGGAAACAAAGATTTGTCAACTAAGTTGTAAATAGTCGTCTCCCTCATATTGAATGCAAAAAATGTCTACATGCATCCTTTCTCTTCATTATTGTGCCTGTTGCCGCCTTTTCACACACCTGGATCACGTGGCAGAAATCTTCAAGCCACTCAGTGTGTCCTTGGGGGCAAGTCTCGAGTCAAGGCTGTCACCTTGTTCTTGACTCCTCTGTTTAGGCTCAACTCCTAACGAATCCAAGGGGGGTAGACCCTATTAAGTTACTAAGGATGATTACTTAGTGTGGTGATGTTAAATTGAATCAGTTACTTAGGAGTTCGAATAATTTAACTATAGACAATTGAAGATGACAAGATACGAAAATAACACACGAAAGCACAAAGCTGATAAACAATATATATATGAAGAAAAAATGACCAGTGCCTTAATAATGGAGTCAAATCAAAGAGCTCAGTGTGCTTGCATGTGTTTGGAGTGAATGTTTTGCGATTGCATCTTGGTATGTTTTAAGTTAAAATTGAAGTATGAATTGATTAAATTAGGCTAAGGGGGGACTCCAGATATACCCGAGAGTACTTGGAGTATGTCCAAAACAAAACCTTTACGGCTACCCGCAAGGAATATGTGGGATGAAATGGAGTCTCTGGGGCTATTGTTCGTAATGCACCCATTAGGGTGTGACAGAGATCGGCGCCCCGAGGTCACTTTTCAGTAAGTTCCCGCTTCCTTTGGGTATTTTGCCACCGTAGAGGTTCGATCGAGGTGCTGGATTTTCACCTGATGGTTTGTCAATTGGGGAGAGTGAGTCCTAATTATGCTAGTCACCCAAGTGCTTTTGATACAGCTTGACTGATTGGATGAACTGCAGCCAAGTGCAGAGCATACACGCTTGAGTCTTGTAAATTTTAATAAGTTTTAACTAAGTGTTCTTGTTTAAAAGAAAAAAGCCTCCAAGAACCTCTTTCGATCCAAGTGGATATCAATCAAAGAATCAAGGAGGGGTTAATTTTAAATTGCTCATAAACAAAAGATGAAAAATAAAACAACTACACAAATCTGGTTTTCTGATTAATCCTACCATGAATCTCTTTCCCCTTGCGGATCACTCGGGAAATCGTGGGGTAAGTATTATGATTACTTTGAAATGTAAGATATGGAGTATGGAATTAACAAAAAGATCAAGTATACTACCCTGCAAATCAGATCAATTCTAGTGAAAAAGGAATAAGCAGAAAATGACGAAAATGGCACGGACGCGAATCCCCCCAGGGGGGATGGGGAATGGGCTCGAAAGAGCCTATTCAAAGAATGATTTTATTACAGTGGTTACAATATCAAAGGACTGATAAATCAGAACTTTCTTGGTCCTTATACAGGATGAAACCAAGATCTTACAGTTATACAAAAATTTTAAGAATTTTGTGACAAAAGAGAGATCCCTGGGGGGATTTGAGCGCTCCAAAAGCCACTTTGGACAGAAGCTTCATTTCTTCTCTGTCAGATCTGATAAAGGACAGCGAGCATGTTAGAATAACAAATTCCCAAAACCACTTTAAGAGTACCTTTGTGTCAGACTATTTTATCTCAAAAAAAATGATGAAATTAAACTAGCTAAACCGATGAAAAAGGAACCAAGGAAAGCAAGCTTTCCTTGGGATCTTGGCTTGCTGTTTGTGCAGCCAATTAAAATGCACCGATATTGCAGAATATTGAAATTTATAACAGCGAAAGGAAATCTAATGCATGCGATCTACAAGTTTTCTTTCAAATTCATGCAAAAAGGACAATTCTGGGATGCTTATGATACTTTTTTAAGTGCAAGATATAGGATATGAGCTATGAAATATTAGATCTATGTATATTTTATTTTGATGAAAAATATCCAAATAAAATCACAGCTATGAACTGAAAAGGTAACTGGGTAAAGTGTTGATTTTTTGTAGAAATGAGAAGAAGAGGAGAGAAGGTCGGATCGTTGCTCGAATGGAGCAAGCTGGAAGGAGGCCCTTTCGTGGAGTGCCGAGGGATAGAATATTGAGCTTATTGGATAGGAAAGGAGTCAATCTAGATCCACAACCTCATCCAATCGAGAACCTGCAACTAAATAACACAATCCTGCACAAATCTCGTGACATCTGGATATGGATGTATAAAGCAGCCAAAATGAGAGATTATGCAGAAATAACCTTATTTAATCATATAACTAAGATTTTTGAGCATATATCATATGGCTAAACAAGATTAAACAATCTAGATTTCCTAGTTTATACCCTTACTAGATTCAGTTGAATCCTTGAAGCCAGATCACAGAAACAGCACAGCATTTGGCAAGAAGTTGCAGCTACCACATCAGCAGTATAACACTGAGCATCCACACAATCAAAAGCACTACACAGTATAGCCTCCAAAGCTTCTTTATGCACAAATAATGATCAAATATAGAGTTACAATGGCAATCCCTTCAGTCTAGCTCTAACTAGCTTGGAAGAGGGAGCCTCCAGCAGGATATATAAAATATGCAGGCCATCTAGCCCGGAGGGGGGCAATTCCTCATGGAATCAAGTGAAATCAACTAATGGAGAGTTCATCAATGCAGAACTGAGGCTGAACTGAGACTACTTGTCAACCGGGGGCCTGATCTGGCTGACACATCAACCCATACAATGACACATCGGCCCAAAACTCATCCAGATGAGCCAAAACGTGTTGAGGAGAGAGGGAGGGAGAAATTCCCCATAAAGGATGCTCCAGATCAACTCTGGATCTAATTTGATCACCTCCTTCAGTCAAGGATTTGTCAGATCCAGTCAATCTGCTTCAGATCTGACTGATTTCAATCAAATGGGCTGAGAATCCACTGATTTATTGATTTTGGATTTGCTCCATTATTCATCAATTTATTAATTAAAATAATCAATAATTGATTTTTGGGACTTTCTGACCAGAGTGATGGAAAATCACTCAAAACTAGGAAATAGCGGGTCCATGGGTTTACATGGTGCTCTTAGCTTGAAAATGAGCACCTACATGACTGAAACTGATTATTTGGCCCACTTTTATTACAAAATCAATTTTTCCAATTAAACTATTAAAAAATAGCCTAAGTTTTGGAAAAGTTAAAATTTAATAAAAAACACTGAAAAAACTAAAAAATTGAAAAACTGAAAAACACCTAGGGGGACTTAGACATGTTCATATGACTAAAAAATGATGTCTAGCATACTTACACATTGACACATAGACTCTAATAACCTCAATAGGCACAAATGCCAAGCCGACCACCCCAACTTTGGAGGTATGGAGTGAAAAACTCGGAAATTATCAGTCGTTTATTCAACAAACAATAATAACCAAGGGAAAAAACACCCTGGGCTGATCGGATTGACAAATGAAGTCTAAGAGACGGAGTCTTTTACAGACACTATCATGCTAGAACATTTATTACAATTCCCCCATGGGGTATGAACACGTGATATGATACAACAAAGCTTCCTGGAAGCAAGACTGAAGGTTCTCTGAAGTCCGAACAAGTTATCCCTGTCCGGTTCACCAGGCTCACTTGATAGAAAACCACTAAGTACAACTTAGGTGGTAACATTCTGGCTCCAACTGTTAGATGTGTGCTTGATCTGGTATTTTGAGGCAAGGAGAGGATACGAGAACATCATAATCTCTGGTTTCGTAGACCCTGTAAAAACATCTCAACTTGACAAGAAAAACCTCAGTAGCACAAGTTTTATAAAAAAGCAAATGAACAAGTAAGCTGATTTATTTAAACAAAATAAATGTAACTAACTAAAAGAAGAAACGTTTTATTATAGCTAAGTAGAAATGCAGAAAGTAAATGCTCTCTTTCAAGGAGCTTATTTTCCTACTCTAAGCATGATATAAAAAGGGTTAAGTGTAATCAAAAATCCAATTTAACCACCTAAGAATTTTATTAACATAAAAAAAAATTTCCTTGTCTTTTGTTACCAGCCAAAGTAAGGATACTTTATTAAAAAAATGAAAACCTGCGTGATGATCCAGAAGGGGCGGGATGGATGGGAAATCATAGGCATGAATAACGTTGTCAAACTTCCTCCCAAACTGGTAAGTGCCTGCGCAGGCTGCTTCTATCCATGACTGGATAAGGTTGATGTACAAATTGGAATGATGAGGCAGATTGACTACACCATCATACTGATCACCAAGGCTTACCAGATGATAATTCACTGTATAAGCCCCAAGCGGCTCCAAGTCATGAGGAAACTCTATATGTGAAAATGATAGTTGAGACTGATATTCTAATAACTGCATCACATCTATCTTTTCACAACATTGCTTCTCCATGTCTTCATTATTTATACCTTTGTGCGGCTCTGCATGATATGACTCTGAATGATCATATGGATAAAATTCATCCTCCTTTTTCATATCAAAGTTTCCCAAGGCCACATGGTCCATGCTCTCTCCTTTAGATATGCCATAGAAAGAAAAATTGACAAAACCATCAAAAGTTTCTCGTTCATTATTTTCCACTTTATTCATGTCACAGACTTGTTTTTCCTTGAATGTCCAGGACTCCTCATCAACATCTTTGTCGGGGATAAGGGAGTCTTCGTCACTTGTATCATGCTCCAAGCTATTCTTGTCCTCATTTTCATACCCATCTTCTTCAGAGAAAAGGTCACAAGGTAGTGAACCTTCAAGACTATCATCATTATATGGAGAACACATAGGACTTCCATCATGTATATTACAGTTTTCATCATAAGTTTCACTATAAGATTCTGCAATGGTTTCATCCTCAAGCTTGTACTGTTTGGATGGTAAAAAAGGGTAGGCTTGGCCTACTATGTATATATGATCAGTCTCGCTTGAATTTGTTTCCTGATTACTGACCTCGGGAAGTCCATGTTCCATGACTTGATTTACAACATAACAAGTGCTCTCTTGGTGGAATTGTTCACAAGGTGTACACCATGGAATGTTGGATTTTCCTGAAGACTGCATATTCTTTTCTATTTTCTCGGCCAATTCTTGAGTAGTTTTTAGATCGGTTGGCTCTTTGTCCCTTAACTGGTACCTCAAATCACCAGTGAAAGCTTCGATGTAATATATGAGGATGGAAGCATCCCTTGGCTTGATTTCAATAGGGAGGTCCGCAACCACATGCCTGAACTTAGTATTAAATTCATCAATGGTTTCACTCTCCATCCTCTTTATGTTATGGAGGGCAGCAAGCAGATGTCTTTGTTCTTTCTTTTCCCCCCATTTCTTCTTAAAACCCTCTAGGAATTCACTAAGAGTTTTATATGAACCATCATCTAGGTCGAAGTACCATTCTTCTGCATCATCTTCCAAGGATAAAGCAAAGAGCGTCATTTTGACATCATCATGGTCATGGGCGGCATCATTGCAATAACTAGCCAGGTAGTTTTTAAAATTTCAGAGGTGAGACTTGGCAGTGATGGCATTATTACCTTGAAACATGGGGAGCTCCTTGATAGCATCATTCGGAATGTAATGAGGACTACCTGCTATTCGAGAAAAGTCAAGGGGTTTGTAAAATTCCATCATTTCTTGATATTAGTGAGCATGACTCTCTACAAATATGTGATGGATATCTGAGAGGGATTGGTCTCCTAAATCTTCAAGGTTTCTACGAGAGGTCTGCCTATTCAATTTTTCCCTAATAAACCTTTTGGGATCAGGGAGAGGATTGAATAGTTGTCAGCGGTTTCTTCGGGTAGAAATTCTTGAAGGGATGTTAGAGAGTGGAGTCGCCAGATGGATCGAGTTTTAATTTTTATGTTTTTTAAAGACTTGATCAATCAAAAGTTTTTTTTTATGTTTTTACTTGTTTAGAAAAAATCTAAGCTAAGTCATACTCAGGAATAAAAATATTTATCCCCAATAACGGCGCCAAAAAGTGTTGCCGCCTTTTCACACACCTGGATCACGTGGCAGAAATCTTCAAGCCACTTGGTGTGTCCTTGGGGGCAAGTCTCGAGTCAAGGCTGTCACCTTGTTCTTGACTCCTCCGTTTAGGCTCAAGTCCTAACGAAGCCAAGGGGGGTAGACCCTATTAAGTTACTAAGGATGATTACTTAGTGTGGTGATGTTAAACTAAATCAGTTACTTAGGAGTTCGAACAATTTAACTATAGACAATTGAAGATGACAAGATACGAAAATAACACACGAAAGCCCAAAGCTAATAAACAATATATATATGAAGCAAAAATGACCAGTGCCTTAATAATGGAGTCAAATCAAAGAGATCAGTGTGCTTGCATGTGTTTGGAGTGAATGTTTTGTGATTGCATCTTGGTATGTTTTAAGTTAAAATTGAAGTATGAATTGATTAAATTAGGCTAAGGGGGGACTCCAGATATACCCGAGAGTACTTGGAGTATGTCCAAAACAAAACCCTTACGGCTACCCGTAAGGAATATGTGGGCTGAAATGGAGTCTCTGGGGCTATTGTTTGTGATGCACCCGTTAGGGTGTGACAGAGATCGGCGCCCCGAGGTCACTTTTCAATAAGTTCCCGCTTCCTTTGGGTATTTTGCCACCGTAGAGGTTCGATCAAGGTGTTGGATTTTCACCTGATGGTTTGTCAATTGGGGAGAGTGAGTCCTAATTATGCTAGTCACCCAAGTGCTTTTGATACGGCTTGACTGATCAGACGAACTGTAGCCAAGTGCAGAGCATAGAGACTGGAGTCTTGTAAATTTTAATAAGTTTTAACTAAGTGTTCTTGTTTAAATGAAAAAAGCCTCCAAAAACCCCTTTCGATCCAAGTGGATCTCAATCAGGGAATCAAGGAGGGGTTAATTTTAAATTGGTGATAAACAAAAGATGAAAAATAAAACAACTACACAAATCTGGTTTTCTGATTAATCCTACCACGAAGGTCTTTCCCCTTGCGGGTCACTCGGGAAATCGTGGGGTAAGTATTATGATTACTTTGAAATGTAAGATATGGAGTATGGAATTAACAATAAGATCAAGTATACTACACTGCAAATCAGATCAATTCTAGTGAAAAAGGAATAAGTAGAAAATGACGAAAATGGCACCGACGCGAATCCCCCTAGAGGGGATGGGGAATGGGCTCGAAAGAGCCTATTCAAAGAATGATTTTATTACAGTGGTTACAATATCAAAGGACTGGTAAATCAGAACTTTGTTAGTCCTTATATAGGCTGAAACCAAGATCTTACAGTTATACAAAAAATTTAAGAATTTTGTGACAAAAGAGAGACCCCTGGGGGGATTTGAGCGCTCCAAAAGCCACTTTGGACAGAAGCTTCCTTTCTTCTCTGTCAGACCTGCTAAAGGAAAGTGAGAATGTTAGAATAACAAATGCCCAAAATCACTTTAAGAGTACCTTTGGGTCAGCCTATTTTATCTCCAAAAAATGATGAAATTAAACTAGCTAAACCGACGAAAAAGGAACCAAGGAAAGCAAGCTTTCCTTGGGATCTTGGCTTGCTATTTGTGCAGCCAATTAAAATGCACTGATATTGCAGAATATTGAAATTTATAACAGCAAAAGGAAATCTAATGCATGTGATCTACAAGTTTTCTTTCAAATTCATGCAAAAAGGACAATTTCCCTACAACTAGATCTGGGATGCTTATGATAATTTTTTAAGTGCAAGATATGAGCAATGAAATATTATATCTATGTATATTTTATTTTGATGAAACAGATCCAAATAAAATCACAGCTATGAACTGAAAAGGTAACTGGGTAAAGTGTTGATTTTTTGTAGAAATGAGAAGAAGAGGAGAGAAGGTTGGATCGTTGCTTGAATGGAGCAAGCTGGAAGGAGGCCCTTTCGTGGAGTGCCGAGGGATAGAATATTGAGCTTATTGGATAGGAAAGGAATCAATCTAGATCCACAACCTTATCCAATCGGGAACCTGCAACTAAATAACACAAGCCTGCACAAACCTCGTGACATCTGGATATGGATGTATAAAGCAGCCAAAATGAGAGATTATGTAGAAATAACCTTATTTAATCATATAACTAACATTTTTGAGCATACATCATATGGATAAACAAGATTAAACAATCTAGCTTTCCTAGTTTATACCCTTACTAGATTCAGCTGAATCCTTGAAGCCAGATCACAGAAACAGCACAGCATTTGGCAAGAAGTTGCAGCTACCACATCAGCAGCATAACACTGAGCATCCACACAATCAAAAGCACTACAGAGTATAGCCTCCAAAGATTCTTTATGCACAAATAATGATCAAATACAGAGTTACAATGTTAATCCCTTCAGTCCAACTCTAAGAAGCTTGGAAGAGGGAGCCTCTAGCAGGATATATACAATTTGTAGGCCATCTAACCCAGGGGGGGTGCAATTCCTCATGGAATCAAGTGAAATCAACTGATGGAGAGTTCATCAATGCATAACTGAGGCTGAACTGAGCCTACTTGTCAACCGGGGGCCTGATCTGGCTGACACATCAACCCATACACTGACACATTGGCCCAAAACTCATCCAGATGAGCCAAAACGTGTTGAGGAGAGAAGGAGGGTGAAATTCCCCATAAAGGATACTCAAGATCAACTCTGGATCTAATTTGATCACCTCCTTCAGTCAAGGATTTGTCAGATCCAGTCAATCTGCTTCAGATCTGACTGATTTCAATCAAATGGGCTGAGAATCCACTGATTTATTGATTTTGGATTTGCTCCATTATTCATCAATTTATTAATTAAAATAATCAATAATTTATTTTTGGGGCTTTCTGACCTGAGTGATGGAAAATCACTCAAAACTAGGAAATAGCGGGTCCATGGGTTTACATGGTGCTCTTAGCTTGAAAATGAGCACCTACATGACTGAAACTGATTATTTGGCCCACTTTTATTACAAAATCAATTTTTCCAATTAAACTATTAAAAAATAGCCTAAGTTTTGGAAAAATTAAAATTTAATAAAAAACACTGAAAAAATTAAAAAATTGAAAAATTGAAAAACACCTAGGGGGACTTAGACATGTTCATATGACTAAAAAATGATGTCTAGCATGGTTACACATTGACACATATACTCTAATAACCTCAATAGGCACAAATGCCAAGCCAACCACCCCAACTTTGGAGGTATGGAGTGAAAAACTCAGAAATTATTAGTCGTTTATTCAACAACCAATAATAACCAAGGGAAAAAACACCCTGGGCTGATCGGATTGACAAATGAATCCTAAGAGACCGAGTCTTTTACAGACACTATCATGCTAGAACATTTATTACAATTCCCCCGTGGGGTATGAACACGTGATATGATACAACAAAGCTTCCCGGAAGCAAGACTGAAGGTTCTCTGAAGTCCGAACAAGTTATCCCTGTCCGGTTCACCAGGCTCACTTGATAGAAAACCACTAAGTACAACTTAGGTGGTAACATTTTGGCTCCAACTGTGGGATGTGTGTTCGATCTGGCGTTTTGAGGCAAGGAGATGATACGAGAACATCAGAATCTCTGGTTTCATAGACCCTGTAAAAACATCTCAACTTGACAAGAAAAACCTCCGTAGCACAAGTTTTATAAAAAAGCAAATGAACCATTAAGCTGATTTATTTAAACAAAATAAATGTAACTAACTAAAAGAAGAAAAGTTTTATTATAGCTAAGTAGAAATGCAGAAAGTAAATGCTCTCTTTCAAGGAGCTTATTTTCCTACTCTAAGCATGATATAAAAAGGGTTACGTGTAATCAGAAATCCAATGTAACCACCTAAGAATTTTATTAACATAAAAAAAATTTTCCTTGTCTTTGGTTACCAGCAAAAGTAAGGATACTTTATTCAAAAAATGCAAACCTGCGTGATGATCCAGAAGGGGCAGGATGGATGGGAAATCATAGGCATGAATAATGTCGTCAAACTTCCTCCCAAACTGGTAAGTGCCTGCGCAGGCTGCTTCTATCCATGACTGGATGGGGTTGATCTACAAATTGGAATGATGAGGCAGATTGACTACACCATCATACTGATCATCAAGGCTTACCGGATGATAATTCACTGTATAAGCCCCAAGCGGCTCCAAGTCATGAGGAAACTCTATATGTGAAGATGATAGTTGAGACTGATATTCTAATAACTGCATCACATCTGTCTTTTCACAACACTGCTTCTCCATGTCTTCATTATTTATACCTTTGTGCGGTTCTGCATGATATGACTCTGAATGATCATATGGATAAAATGCATGCTCCTTTTTCATATTAAAGTTTCCCAAGGCCAAATGGTCCATGCTCTCTCCTTTAGATATGCCATAGACAGAAAAATTGACAAGACCATCAAAAGTTTCTGGTTCATTATTTTCCACTTTATTCATGTCACAGACTGGTTTTTCCTTGAATGTCCAGGACTCCTCATCAACATCTTTGTCGGGGATAAGCCTAGTCTTCGTCACTTGTATCATGTTCAAAGCTATTCTTTTCCTCATTTTCATACTCATCTTCTTCAAAGAAAAGGTCACAAGGTAGTGAACCTTCAAGACTATCATCTTTATATGGAGAACACATAGGACTTCCATCATGTATATTACAGTTTTCATCATAAGTTTCACTATAAGATTCTGCAATGGTTTCATCCTTAGGCTTGTACTGTTTGGATGGTAACAAAGGGTAGGCTTGGGCTACTATGTATATATGATCAGGCTCGCTTGAATTTGTTTCCTGATTACTGACCTCGGGAAGTCCATGTTCCATGACTTGATTTGCAAGATAACAAGTGCTCTCTTGGTGGAATTGTTCACAAGGTCTACACCATGGAATGTTGGATTTTCCTGAAGACTGCATATTCTTTTCTATTTTCTCGGCCAATTCTTGAGCAGTTTTTAGATCGGCTGGCTCTTTGTCCCTTAACTGGTACCTCAAATCGCCAGTGAAAGCTTCGATGTAATATATGAGGATGGAGGCATCCCTTGGCTTGATTTCTCTAAGGAGGTCCACAACCACACGCCTGAACTTAATATTAAATTCATCAATGGTTTCACTCTCCATCCTCTTAATGTTATGGAGGGCAGCAAGCAGATGTCTTTGTTCTTTCTTTTCCCCCCATTTCTTCTTAAAACCCTCTAGTAATTGACTAAGAGTTTTATATGAACCATCATCTAGGTCGAAGTACCATTCTTTTGCATCATCTTCCAAGGATAAAGCAAAGAGCATCATTTTGACATCATCATGGTCATGGGCAGCATCATTGCAATAACTAGCCATGTACTTTTCAAACTTTCGGAGGTGAGACTTGGCAGTGATGGCATTATATACCCTGAAACATGGGCAGCTCCTTGATAGCATCATTCGGAATGTAATGAGGACTACCTGCTATTCGAGAAAAGTCAAGGGGTTTGTAAAATTCCATCATTTCTTGATATTAGTGAACATGACTTTCTACAAATATGTGATGGATATCTGAGAGGGATTGGTCTCCTAAATCTTCAAGGTTTCTATGAGAGGTCTAGCTATTCAATCTTTCCTAATAAACTTTTCAGGATCAGGGAGAGGATTGAATAATTGTCAACGGTTTTTTCGGGTAGAAATTCTTGAAGGGATGTTAGAGAGTGGAGTCGCCAGATGGATCGAGTTTTAATTTTTATGTTTTTTAAAGACTTGATCAATCAAAAGTTTTTTTTTTATCGTTTTAGTTGTTTAGAAAAAAGCTAAGCTAAGTCGTACTTGAGAATAAAAAATTTATCCCCGACAACGGCACCAAAAAGTGTTGCCGCCTTTTCACACACCTGGATCACGTGGCAGAAATCTTCAAGCCACTCGGTGTGTCCTTGGGGCAAGTCTCGAGTCAAGGCTGTCACCTTGTTCTTGACTCCTCCGTTTAGGCTCAACTCCTAACGAAGCCAAGGGGGGTAGACCCTTTTAAGTTACTAAGGATGATTACTTAGTGTGGTGATGTTAAACTGAATCAGTTACTTAGGAGTTCAAATAATTTAACTATAGACAATTGAAGATGACAAGATACAAAAATAACACACGAAAGCACAAAGTTGATAAACAATATATATATGAAGCAAAAATGTCCAGTGCCTTAATAATGGAGTCAAATCAAACAGATCAGTGTGCTTGCATGTGTTTGGAGTGAATGTTTTGTGATTGCATCTTGGTATGTTTTAAGTTAAAATTGAAGTATGAATTGATTAAATTAGGCTAAGGGGGGACTCCAGATATACCCGAGAGTACTTGGAGTATGTCCAAAACAAAACCTTTACGGCTACCCGCAAGGAATATGTGGGCTGAAATGGAGTCTTTGGGGCTATTGTTCGTAACGCACCCGTTAGGGTGGGACAGAGGTCGGCGCCCCGAGGTCACTTTTCAGTAAGTTCCCGCTTCCTTTGGGTATTTTGCCACCGTAGAGGTTCGATCGAGGTGTTGGATTTTCACCTGATGGTTTGTCAATTGGGGAGAGTGAGTGCTAATTATGCTAGTCACCCAAGTGCTTTTGATACAGCTTGATTGATCAAACCAACCGCAGCCAAGTGCAGAGCATACAGACTGGAGTCTTGTAAATTTTAATAAGTTTTAACTAAGTGTTCTTGTTTAAAAGAAAAAAGCCTCCAAGAACCTCTTTCGATCCAAGTGGATCTCAATTGAGGAATCAAGGAGGGGTTAATTTTAAATTGTTGATAAACAAAATATGAAAAATAAAACAACTACACAAATCTGGTTTTCTGATTAATCCTACCACGAATCTCTTTCCCCTTGCGGGTCACTCGGGAATTCGTGGGGTAAGTATTATGATTACTTTGAAATGTAAGATATGGAGTATTGAATTAACAACAAGATCAAGTATACTACCCTGCAAATCAGACCAATTCTAGTGAAAAAGGAATAAGCAGAAAATGACGAAAATGGCACCGACTCGAATCCCCCCAGGGGGGATGGGGAATGGGCTCGAAAGATCCTATTCAAAGAATGATTTTATTACAGTGGTTACAATATCAAAGGAATGATAAATCAGAACTTTCTTGGTCCTTATACAGGCTGAAACCAAGATCTTACAGTTATACAAAAATTTTAAGAATTTTGTGACAAAAGAGAGACCCCTGGGGGGATTTGAGTGCTCCAAAAGCCACTTTGGAAAGAAGCTTCCTTTATTCTCTGTCAGACCTGCAAAAGGACAGTGAGAATTTTAGAATAACAAATGTCCAAAAGCACTTTAAGAGTACCTTCGGGTCAGGCTATTTTATCTCCAAAAAATGATGAAATTAAACTAGCTAAACCGACAAAAAAGGAACCAAGGAAAGCAAGCTTTCATTGGGATCTTGGCTTGCTGTTTGTGCAGCCAATTAAAATGCACTGATATTGCAAAATATTGAAATTTATAAGAGCGAAAGGAAATCTAATGCATGTGATCTACAAGTTTTCTTTCAAATTCGTGCAAAAAGAACAATTTCCCTACAACTAGATATGGGATGCTTATGATACTTTTTTAAGTGCAAGATCTAGGATATGAGCTATGAAATATTAGATCTATGTATATTTTATTTTGATGAAACGGATCCAAATAAAATCACAGCTATGAACTGAAAAGGTAACTGGGTAAAGTGTTGATTTTTTGTAGAAATGAGAAGAAGAGGAGAGAAGGTTGGATCGTTGCTTGAATGGAGCAAGCTGGAAGGAGGCCCTTTTGTGGAGTGCCAAGGGAAAGAATATTGAGCTTATTGGATAGGAAAGGAGTCAATATAGATCCACAACCTCATCCAATTGGGAACCTGCAACTAAATAACACAAGCCTGCACAAACCTCGTGATATCTGGATATGGATGTATAAAGCAGCCAAAATGAGAGATTATGTAGAAATAACCTTATTTAATCATATAACTAAGATTTTTGAGCATACATCATATGGATAAACAAGATTAAACAATCTAGCTTTCCTAGTTTATACCCTTACTAGATTCAGCTGAATCCTTGAAGCCAGATCACAAAAACAACACAGCATTTGGCAAGAAGTTGCAGCTACCACATCAGCAACATAACATTGAGCATCCACACAATCAAAAGCACTACACAGTATAGCCTCCAAATCTTCTTAATGCACAAATAATGATCAAATACAGAGTTACAATGGCAATCCCTTCAGTCCAACTCTAACTAGCTTGGAAGAGGGAGCCTCCAGCAGGATATATACAATTTGCAGGCCATCTAGCCCAGGGGGGGAGCAATTCCTCATGGAATCAAGTGAAATCAAGTGATGGAGAGTTCATCAATGTAGAACTGAGGCTGAACTGAGCCTACTTGTCAACCGGGGGCCTGATCTGGCTGACACATCAACCCATACACTGACACATTGGCCCAAAACTCATCCAGATGAGCCAAAACGTGTTAAGGAGAGAGGGAGGGCGAAATTCCCCATAAAGGATGCTCAAGATCAACTCTGGATCTGATTTGATCACCTCCTTCAGTCAAGGATTTGTCAGATCCATTCAATCTGCTTTAGATCTGACTGATTTCAATCAAATCGGCTGAGAATCCACTGATTTATTGATTTTGGATTTGCTCCATTATTTATCAATTTATTAATTAAAATAATCAAGAATTGATTTTTGGGCCTTTCTGACCTGAGTGATGGAAAATCACTCAAAACTAGGAAATAGCGGGTCCATGTGTTTATATGGTGCTCTTAGCTTGAAAATGAGCACCTACATGACTGAAACTGATTATTTGGCCCACTTTTATTACAAAATCAATTTTTCCAATTAAACTATTAAAAAATAGCCTAAGTTTTGGAAAAATTAAAATTTAATAAAAAACACTGAAAAAACTAAAAAATTGAAAAATTGAAAAACACCTAGGGGGACTTAGACATGTTCCTATGACTCAAAATGATGTCTAGCATGCTTACACATTGACACATAGACTCTAATAACCTCAATAGGCACAAATGCCAAGCCAACCACCCCAACTTTGGAGGTATGGAGTGAAAGACTCGGAAATTATCAGTCGTTTATTCAACAACCAATAATAACCAAGGGAAAAAACACCCTGGGCTGATCGGATTGACAAATGAAGTCTAAGAGACCGAGTCTTTTACAGACACTATCATGCTAGAACATTTATTACAATTCCCCCATGGGGTATGAACACGTGATATGATACAACAAAGCTTCCCGGAAGCAAGACTGAAGGTTCTCTGAAGTTTGAACAAGTTATCCCTGTCCGGTTCACCAGGCTCACTTGATAGAAAACCACTAAGTACAACGTAGGTGGTAACACTCTGGCTCCAACTGTGGGACGTGTGCTCGATCTGGTCTTTTGAGGCTAGGAGAGGATATGAGAACATCAGAATCTCTGGTTTCGTAGACCCTGTAAAAACATCTCAACTTGAAAAGAAAAACCTCAGTAGCACAAGTTTTATTAAAAAGAAAATGAACCATTAAGCTGATTTATTTAAACAAAATAAATGTAACTAACTAAGAGAAGAAAAGTTTTATTATAGCTAAGTAGAAATGCAGAAAGTAAATGCTCTCTTTCAAGGAGCTTATTTTTCTACTCTAAGCATGATATAAAAAGGGTTAAGTGTAATCAGAAATCCAATGTAACCACCTAAGAATTTTATTAACATAAATTTTTTTTTCCTTGTCTTTGGTTACCAGCCAAAGTAAGGATACTTTATTCAAAAAATGCAAACCTGCGTGATGATCCAGAAGGGGCGGGATGGATGGGAAATCATAGGCATGAATAACATCATCAAACTTCCTCCCAAACTGGTAAGTGCCTGCACAGGCTGCTTCTATCCATGACTAGATAGGGTTGATGTACAAATTGGAATGATGAGGCAGATTGACTACACCATCATACTGATCATCAAGGCTTACCTGATGATAATTCACTGTATAAGCCCCAAGCAGCTCCAAGTCATGAGGAAACTCTATATGTGAAGATGATAGTTGAGACTGATATTCTAATAACTGCATCACATCTGTCTTTTCACAACACTGCTTCTCCATGTCTTCATTATTTATACCTTTTTTGCAGCTCTGGATGATATGACTCTGAATGATCATATGGATAAAATGCATGTTCATTTTTCATATCAAAGTTTCCCAAGGCCAAATGGTCCATGCTCTCTCCTTTAGATATGCCATAGACAGAAAAATCGACAAAACCATCAAAAGTTTTTGGTTCATTATTTTCCACTTTATTCATGTCACAGACTGGTTTTTCCATGAATGTCCAGGACTCCTCATCAACATCTTTGTCGGGGATAAGGGAGTCTTCGTCACTTGTATCATGCTCCAAGCTATTCTTGTCCTCATTTTCATACTCATCTTCTTCAGAGAAAAGGTCACAAGGTAGTGAACCTTCAAGACTATCATCATTATATGGAGAACACATGGGACTTCCATCATGTATATTACAGTTTTCATCATAAGTTTCACTATAAGATTCTGCAATGGTTTCATCCTTAGGATTGTACTGTTTGGATGGTAACAAAGGGTAGGCCTGGCCTACTATGTATATATGATCAGGCTCGCTTGAATTTGTTTCCTGATTACTGACCTCGGGAAGTCCATGTTCCATGACTTGATTTGCAACATAACAAGTGCTCTCTTGGTGGAATTGTTCACAAGGTTACACCATGGAATGTTGGATTTTCCTAAAGACTGCATATTCTTTTCTATTTTCTCGGCCAATTCTTGAGCAATTTTTAGATCGGCTGGCTCTTTGTCCCTTAACCGGTACCTCAAATCACCAGTGAAAGCTTCGATGTAATATATGAGGATGGAGGCATCCCTTGGCTTGATTTCTCTAGGGAGGTCCGCAACCACACGCCTGAACTTAATATTAAATTCATCAATGTTTTCACTCTCCATCCTCTTAATGCTATGGAGGGAAGCAAGCAGATGTCTTTGTTCTTTCTTTTCCGCCCATTTCTTCTTAAAACCCTCTAGGAATTCACTAAGAGTTTTATATGAACCATCATCTAGGTCGAAGTACCATTCTTCTGCATCATCTTCCAAGGATAAAGCAAAGAGCGTCATTTTGACATCATCATGGTCATGGGAAGCATCATTGCAATAACTAGCCAGGTAGTTTTTAAACATTCGGAGGTGAGACTTGGCAGTGATGGCATTATTACCCTGAAACATGGGGAGCTCCTTGATAGCATCATTCGAAATGTAATGAGGACTACCTGCTATTCGAGAAAAGTCAAGGGGTTTGTAAAATTCCATCATTTCTTGATATTAGTGAGCATGACTCTCTACAAATATGTGATGGATATCTGAGAGGGATTGGTCTTCTAAATCTTCAAGGTTTCTACGAGAGGTCTGCCTATTCAATTTTTCCCTAATAAACCTTTCGGGATCAGGGAGAGGATTGAATAATTGTCAGCGGTTTCTTCGGGTAGAAATTCTTGAAGGGATGTTAGAGAGTGGAGTCGCCAGATGGATCGAGTTTTAATTTTTATGTTTTTTAAAGACTTGATCAATCAAAAGTTTTTTTTTTTTATCTTTTTACTTGTTTAGAAAAAAGCTAAGCTAAGTCATACTCAGGAATAAAAATATTTATCCCCGATAACGGCACCAAAAAGTGTTGCCGCCTTTTCACACACCTGGATCACGTGGCAGAAATCTTCAAGCCACTTGGTGTGTCCTTGGGGGCAAGTCTCGAGTCAAGGCTGTCACCTTATTCTTGACTGCTCCATTTAGGCTCAACTCCTAACGAAGCCAAGGGGGGTAGACCCTATTAAGTTACTAAGGATGATTACTTAGTGTGGTGATGTTAAACTAAATCAGTTACTTAGGAGTTCGAATAATTTAACTATAGACAATTGAAGATGACAAGATACGAAAATAACACACGAAAGCCCAAAGCTAATAAACAATATATATATGAAGCAAAAATGACCAGTGCCTTAATAATGGAGTCAAATCAAAGAGATCAGTGTGCTTGCATGTGTTTGGAGTGAATGTTTTGTGATTGCATCTTGGTACGTTTTAAGTTAAAATTGAAGTATGAATTGATTAAATTAGGCTAAGAGGGGACTCCAGATATACCCGAGAGTACTTGGAGTATGTCCAAAACAAAACCCTTACGGCTACCCGCAAGGAATATGTGGGCTGAAATGGAGTCTCTGGGGCTATTGTTCGTAACGCACCCATTAGGGTGTGACAGACATCGGCGCCCCGAGGTCACTTTTCAGTAAGTTCCCGCTTCCTTTGGGTATTTTGCCACCGTAGAGGTTCGATCGAGGTGTTGGATTTTCACCTGATGGTTTGTCAATTGGGGAGAGAGAGTCCTAATTATGCTAGTCACCCAAGTGATTTTGATACAGCTTGACTGATCAGACGAACCGCAGCCAAGTGCAGAGCATACAGACTGGAGTCTTGTAAATTTTAATAAGTTTTAACTAAGTGTTCTTGTTTAAAAGAAAAAAGCCTCCAAAAACCTCTTTCGATCCAAGTGGATCTCAATTGGGGAATCAAGGAGGGGTTAATTTTAAATTGCTGATAAACAAAATATGAAAAATAAAACAACTACACAAATCTGGTTTTCTGATTAATCCTACCACGAATCTCTTTCCCCTTGTGGGTCACTCGGGAAATCGTGGGGTAAGTATTATGATTACTTTGAAATGTAAGATATGGAGTATGGAATTAACAACAAGATAAAGTATACTACTCTGCAAATGAGATCAATTCTAGTGAAAAAGGAATAAGCAGAAAATGACGAAAATGGCACCGACGCGAATCCCCCGAGGGGGGATGGGGAATGGGCTCGAAAGAGCCTATTCAAAGAATGATTTTATTACAGCGGTTACAATATCAAAGGAATGATAAATCAGAACTTTCTTGGTCCTTATACAGGTTGAAACCAAGATCTTACAGTTATACAAAAATTTTAAGAATTTTGTGACAAAAAAGAGACCCTTGGGGGGATTTGAGCGCTCCAAAAGCCACTTTGGACAGCAGCTTCCTTTCTTCTCTATCAGACCTGATAAAGGACAGTGAGCATGTTAGAATAAAAAATTCCCAAAATCACTTTAAGAGTACCTTTGGGTCAGCCTATTTTATCTCAAAAAAATGATGAAATTAAACTAGCTAAACTGACGAAAAAGGAACCAAGGAAAGCAAGCTTTCCTTGGGATCTTGGCTTGTTGTTTGTGCAGCCAATTAAAATGCACTGATATTGTAGAATATTGAAATTTATAATAGCAAAAGGAAATCTAATGCATGTGATCTACAAGTTTTCTTTGAAATTCATGCAAAAAGGACAATTTCCCTACAACTAGATCTGGGATGCTTATGATACTTTTTTAAGTGCAAGATCTAAGATATGAGCTATGAAATATTATATCTATGTATATTTTATTTTGATGAAACAGATCCAAATAAAATCACAGCTATGAACTGAAAAGGTAATTGGGTAAAGTGTTGATTTTTTGTAGAAATGAGAAGAAGAGGAGAGAAGGTTGGATCGTTGCTTGAATGGAGCAAGCTGGAAGGAGTCCCTTTCATGGAGTGCCGAGGGACAGAATATTGAGCTTATTGGATAGGAAAGGAGTCAATCTAGATCCACAACCTCATCCAATCGGGAACCTGCAACTAAATAACACAAGCCTGCACAAACCTCGTGAGATTTGGATATGGATGTATGAAGCAGCAAAAATGAGAGATTATGCAGAAATAACCTTATTTAAGCATATAAATAATATTTTTGAGCATACATCATATGGATAAACAAGATTAAACAATCCAGCTTTCCTAGTTTATACCCTTACTAGATTCACCTGAATCCTTGAAGCCAGATCACAGAAACAGCACAGCATTTGGCAAGAAGTTTTAGCTACCACATCAGTATCATAACACTGAGCATCCACACAATCAAAAGCACTACATAGTATAGCCTCCAAAGCTTCTTTATTCACAAATAATGATCAAATACAGAGTTACAATGGCAATCCCTTCATTCCATCTCTAACTAGCTTGGAAGAGGGATCCTCCAGCAGGATATATACAATTTGCAGGCCATCTAGCCCAGGGGGGGCACAATTCCTCATGGAATCAAGTGAAATCAACTGATGGAGAGTTCATCAATGCAGAACTGAGGCTGAACTGAGCCTACTTGTCAACCGGGGGCCTGATCTGGCTGACACATCAACCCATACACTGACACATCAGCCCAAAACTCATCCAGATGATCCAAAACGTGTTGAGGAGAGAGGGAGGGCGAAATTCCCCATAAAGGATGCTCAAGATCAACTCTAGATCTGATTTGATCACCTCCTTCATTTAAGGATTTGTCAGATCCAGTCAATCTGCTTCAGATCTCACTGATTTCAGTCAAATCGACTGAGAATCCACTGATTTATTGATTTTGGATTTGCTCCATTATTCATCAATTTATTAATTAGAATAATCAATAATTGATTTTTGGGGCTTTCTGACCTGAGTGATGGAAAATCACTCAAAACTAGGAAATAGCGGGTCCATGGGTTTACATGCTTCTCTTAGCTTGAAAATGAGCACCTACATGACTGAAACTGATTATTTGGCCCATTTTTATTACAAAATCAATTTTTCCAATTAAACTATTAAAAAATAGCCTAAGTTTTGGAAAAATTAAAATTTAATAAAAAATACTGAAAAAACTAAAAAATTGAAAAATTGAAAAACACCTAGGGGGACTTAGACATGTTCATATGACTCAAAAATGATGTCTATCATGCTTACACATTGACACATAGACTCTAATAACCTCAATAGGCACAAATGTCAATCTGACCACCCCAACTTTGGAGGTATGGAGTGAAAAACTTAGAAATTATCAGTCGTTTATTCAACAACCAATAATAACTAAGGGAAAAAACACCCTGGGCTGATCGGATTGAAAAATGAAGTCTAAGAGACCGAGTCTTTTACAGACACTATCATGCTAGAACATTTATTACAATTCCCCCATGGTTTATGAATACGTGATATGATACAACAAAGCTTCCCAGAAGCAAGACTGAAGGTTCTTTGAAGTCCGAACAAGTTATCCCTGTCCGGTTCACCAGGCTCACTTGATAGAAAACCACTAAGTTCAAATTAGGTGGTAACAGTGCCTAATTTACTATCTTATTGAGGTTGATTTCAGACTATTGTTATGCTTCATTTTCACCTTAGGTTGCACAAGGTTGGTCATGATAATGTGAATGGGATGTGATAATGCATTTGATCAAGAGAGATACAAAATGTTACAATGTTGAAATGGTGCCCAATTTACTTCTGCCAAGTAGCTGCTATACTTTTTATGAAACTCCCTTTATTGAAATAAAACCTCTGTACTCAAATGGTATAATTATATCATACCTCTTGCTTTCTTCCTGAATTAAAAAGAGTATAAAAGAATACCAAAGTTTGGTCAAGTTATCACAACAATTTTATGTTACAACATATTCTCTACGATGGAGGAATCTTCTTATTGCTTGATTTCTTGGTTCCAATGGACATTCAAAGTTTCAATTATGCCATACACTCAGTATGTCTTGCTAGAAACAAGACACAAATGTGGATTCAAAATGTTTGGGTGTTATTCTTATTATTGAGGTTTCCATTTAACTGTTCAATCACAACCTCTCACTTTGAAAAACAAAATAATCCATGATGCAAGTCTGATCCAAAATGTTAAAGCATGTGAAAAATGAAAATGAGTGAAGAAATCCACCATTTGCATCACAACTCATTGTTACGGAGAGAAATTCCTATGGCTTGGGGTACCACAACAGATAGCTTGACTCCAGAAATCAATCCTTTCCAATATGCAATAGAAATTAAATATATAACACTAAAGGATCAGACCTCGTACCTTATTCTGGACGGTTGAAGTAGATCCCCGTTGAGCTTTCCAACTTCTTCTTGAATTGATAGATTACTTCCTCAACAACAAGTAAACAATACAAGCATACTATATATATTGGTGTTAGATCTATTCTAGCATATATAATCAACAATGCATAAACATTTGAAATCATCCAATGGATAAAATATTCATTCAAACATACATTATTGGACAAGAAAAGATATTTCTATTATTATAAAATCAGAGATTACAATGGATACAACCTCTGTTGGCACGTCTGCGAATCGGAGAAACCGAATCCCCCACTTGGTCCTCCACCACTTCAATCCTCCATCTCTCGATAGCAAGCTCACAAGAAAAAGGAAAGCTTGGGAAGAACACAAAAGTGCTCCAAGGGACAAAGGGATGTAGACTCAAGCATAAGTTCCGGCAACAATGGACTATAGTTTCTTTGCTCTCAATTATCTCTTATGCCTTCAATGTACCAAAGAGTTCCTTATATAGCTTTTCAAAGGGGTAATGAAAGGTTGAATCCGAGCGATCTCAAGGCATATGGAAGGCCAGGAGTCAAGTGGGTCAGATCCATGTCAAGGAAAAGTCCAAAAGGATTTGTATTTTGTACGCATCCCAATGTACGCGGTTTTAGTGGTCAAACCCGCGTATATATGCGATTATAGGTTTAAAAGTAGCGTATAACAATTTACACATGTTTTTAGGGATGGTCAAGGAAACATCAAAGGAAAAAAAATGGTCCAAGGGGTCTAAGGAGTCTGCAGAGGGACATGAGAAATGCCATACAAGTGTGATTCACCTGGAGTGGTAAAATCAGCTATAACAGAGAGAAATTCCTATGGCTTGGGGTACCACAACAAACAACTTGACTCTAGAAATCAATCCTTTCCAATATCCAATAGAAATTAAAAGAGTATAAAAGAATACCAAATTTTGGTCAACTTATCACAACAATTTTATGTTACAACATATTCTCTACGTTGGAGGAATCTTCTTATTGCTTGATTTCTTGGTTCCAATGGACATTCAAAGTTTCAATTATGCCATACACTCAGTATGTCTTGCTCGAAACAAGACACAAATGTGGACTCAAAATGTTTGGGTGTTATTCTTATTATTGAGGTTTCCATTTAATTGTTCAATCACAACCTCTTACTTTGAAAAACAAAATAATCCATGATGCAAGTCTGATCCAAAATGTTAAAGCATGTGAACAATGAAAAATGAGTGAAGAAATCCACCATTTGCATCACAACTCATTGTTATGGAGAGAAATTCCTATTGCTTGGGGTACCACAACAGATAGCTTGACTCCATAAATCAATCCTTTCCAATATGCAATAGAAATTAAATATCTAACACTAAAGGATTAGACCTCATACCTTATTTCGGACGGTTGAAGTAGATCCCCGTTGAGCTTTCCAACTTTCGCTTGAATTGATAGATTACTTCCTCAACAACAAGTAAAAAATACAAGCATACTATATATATTAGTGTTATGTCTATTCTAGCATATATAATCAACAATGCATAAACATTTGAAATCATCTAGTGGATAAAATATTCATTCAAACATACATTATTGGACAAGAAAAGATATTTCTATTATTATAAAATCAGAGATTACAATGGATACAACCTCTGTCGGCATGTCTGTGAATCGAAGAAACTGAATCCCCCACTTGGGCCTCCACCACTTCAATCCTCCATCTCTCGATAGCAAGCTCACAAGCAAAAGACAAGCTTGGGGAGAACACAAAAGTGCTCCAAGGGACAAAGGGATGCAGACTCAAGCATAAGTTCCGGCAACAATGGACTATAGTTTCTTTGCTCTCAATTCTCTCTTATTCCTTCAATGTACCAAAGAGTTCATTATATAGCTTTTCAAAGGGGTAATGAAAGGTCGAATCCGAGCGATCTCAAGGCATATGGAAGGCCAGGAGTCAGGTGAGTCAGATCCATGTCAAGGAAAACTCCAAAAGGATTTGGATTTTGTACACATCCCGATGTACGCAGTTTTAGTGGTCAAACCTGTGTATATACGTGATTATAGGTTTAAAAGTCGCGTATAGCAATTTACACATGTTTTTAGGGATGGTCAAGGAAACATCAAAGGACAAAAAATGGTCCAAGGGGTCTAAGGAGTCTGCAGAGGGACAGGGGAAAGGCCATACAAGTGTGATTCACCTGGAGTGGTAAAATTAGCTATAACACTCATTGATATGAATTGTTTTACCTTTCACAAAAGTAAATAATACCCTAAGGATGGAAAGCTTGTAATCATGGAATTTCATATCTCAAAATGAATTGATTTTCTACTATGTAAATATAAGCATGTGTACTACAAGGATCATGGGTCCACTAGAACAACCTCAAAGGCTAGTTTGTCTTTCATCATTGTGGGAGTATGCTTATGTAGTAAACCATGGATCTTCAGGCCTGAATGAAAAAAATAATCTGAAAGGAAGGCTGCAGACGAATGAATAATGCATTGTAAACTGATAAATGGATTCATGGCAGAAATTTCACACACATGAGACAATAATTGGTCAAAATATCATTACATTAATTATCATTGATGTCACTATAACACAATAGCCATACAATAGGAATATTTTGAATTCTTTTTGGAGGATTCAAATTCACCAACTCAAAATGACTCATGCGCTAACTTAGTGGGAGAAAAATCAACACTGGAGCTCACTAGTGCAACTCCGGATAACTAAATTAGTCTACAATCAGTTAACTGATGAGGGTTGGTGAAAAAAGATGCCCATGCTCCCTTAAATCATGCAAACTGGAACTAAGTTAACTGATAATGATCTAACGGATGATAACTGGAGTATAACTGAACATAATTGAATACCTTCCAAGGTCAACTGAAGGAGACTGATGGTGGCACTCAGAGTGGGTTCCTAAATTATAGAGATTGGTCCATAGGGAACCTAAACTCATGCATGAAGGCATATTAAGTGGTAGGTGGATCCTAGGTGTTCCCCCCATACACTAATGAAGTGATAATGACCTCCTAAGTTAGTAAAATGGACCAAATAGACTATGTGGGAAAAGGGAGGATTAATTAATCCTGACACTCCCGCTTAATCCTAAATTTGGACAACCTAGGCCCTAGCAACTAGGCCAAAGGTGACCCATACAATCTGTGCTTTCTTGATGTATTGGAATACAACATGCTACATTAGATTCTAATGCTTTACATATATCATGTTTGTATATCTTGTTGTTGTTGAGGGAAATGTGTAGGTGCAAGCTTGATTGGAATATCGACAAACATCTACTTCAAATGTCCGGAATAAGGTACGCCTCTTATCCCTTAGTGTTAGTTTCATTTATATGTTTAGAATGATTGGAAATGGGTTTAGTTCTGGTGTCATATTATCTGTTGTGGTCCACCCCAATCCATAGGAGATCTTCTCCATAACACACTTCATACAAGATTTCCATGTGAGGAAAATAAAAGAAGGAAGAGTTCATGCATCCATCGTTGTAGAAGGAGGTGAACCTTCTCAAGAGAAATCATCCAAGGAAGAGGACAATTGAAAGTAATATTTCCTTTAGTGAAGAAGAGAATCCGCTCTTGGTTTTATGGAATCCTTATTCCCATGTAGAGACACACCTTCTAGTACATGCATTAAGTTTTATTTTTGCAATGTTTAAAGTTGCAGTGAATAAAGGACTCCACCTATCTCTGCAAGGGTGCAGATATCGAGGGGGAGCCCACACAAACAATAAAGATGAGTCCCTTATAATTTTTTTATATGCTGTTGTAAATCAGATCTAAAAGTTTTTATAATGTTTCATGATTGTCATATACATCTGTATTCCTGGAATTGGAATTGTGTTTAGCATATACATTGTTTTTTTGTCTTTATTGGCATGTTATCAATCTCATGAGTCCATATTTTGTGAGATGATATAGGACTGATATAAGGCTGAAAAAATCCTTGATAAGGCATGATATTTAGGGATGCTTGATTGCTTCATAAGTGAACATAGGACTACATGATTGGCCAGATAGAGAGCTACCTGCTTACCTCATGATATATGAACATGGGTTTGTATATTTCTTTCATAAAATGAATTTTTTGGTTTGATATAGGACTGATATAGGGCTGCATATCAATACATAAGATTAGAATGGGTTATGATAAACCGGTTGGTCAATATCTGTACATAACTATGTTCAACATTATTACTAAGCCTTTTTCTGTAACAAGCTTGGTATAGTACATAAAAACTCCTCTAGTTGAAGAGGGAGCAGTGATGTGTCTACACAAAAAGTAGCAGATAAAGTCCCTGCTAGTTAGTTAGGTACATGAGTGAGGCAACAAAGGATTGTGATACCTTGTGGAGAGAATTGACATGGTCAACGTATCAGAGACTATTGATACTCAAGAAGAGTTATAGTATGGACTATTAGAGAACAATTAAACCTCTCAGAGAGTTAGTTGGGGTGCTACAGTATAAAGATAAAGGATCGCTGAGAAAGTGATAAGGCCTTAAAGAACATCACAGAGAATGGAAAGCTCACAGAGAACTTCTCCATATAGTAGAAGATTCAACAGGTCAACAAATGTTGAAGAGTGAAAGAAAAAAAAGACTTTGTTTCTGCATGATATTACACATTTGTTGTATAATGTTGTATATGATGGATTTAAAATCCATGGGTTCTAGTTTAGAGAAACTTTATTCTGGATCGGATGCATATGATGCTACTATGTGTAAGTAGTTGGTTGTTCTTTGTGCATACCTGTAGTATTTTATTCTTACTACTAATCATATGTTTGACTACCTTTGAGGTACATTAGAATAGTCTCTTTATTACATGGCAGACCTATTATATGATTTCGCTATGCAGCTATTTTTTTAGTCTGAGATAAACGATGTAATTTGTGGCTAGTACTACAAAAGCTAAGTGTATTGCGACTAGTACTATAGAAGCAAGATGTATGTCAGAGAGTACTGCAAAAGAAAACTGTGTTGTCAGATAGTACTACATGTTGAGTAGTAGTGTAGCTTGGGAAGATACCCACTAGGGTGAAAGACTTGGGCCTACAATTATTAGGTGTTAAGAGTAAAGCCTTTTGAAAAACCCTTTATGTGTGTTATGATAAAACACATTGAGATGAAGTTTTACTTCATTGAAGTCATGGTCATGTAAAATGAATTCCAGTACATAGCTATTGATGAGTAGATTAAAAATTTGTGACAAAGGCTCTATATACGACGAAGTTCATACACTTCCAAGATAAGCTTGGTATGGCAGAGGATGTCTCCCTCTCTGAGAGGGAGTGTTGAAAGTACAGCTTCAGGAGTCACCCATGAGACTTGTGTTGTATGAAGTCCAAAATATATGTCGTATTAGGTTCATGTCTTCTCCAGGGAACTTATGTTGTATTAAGTTCACTAACTTATGTTGTATTAAGTTAAAGAGCTTATGTTGTATTAAGCTAGGACCTTGTGTTGTATCAAGTACTATTCAAGAGAGATGCTTGTACTGGGATCTTATGTTGTATTAAGATCACGAACTTATGTTGTATTAATTTTAGGGTCGTGTGTTGTATCAAGACCACATGACTTATGTTATATTAAGTCTTTAGGATATAATATGTGATGTATGTCTAGTCATGGCCACCATGTGATACAAGTATCCTTTAGGGATTAGCTACCCCTAGAGTGATTTACTTTAGCATATGCCTATATGAACTAGGGTAATACATATGGTCATAGGTTCATAACAATTCTTATGAGTATGATATGATATAAATGATTAATTAATTAAACACATATGGACCATGCAAAATTAATTAATGATAAACAAGATGAGCATAGAGAGAGAGAATTCAAATTGACCATGTATGCCTCCAAGTGAACTCAAATTAATAAGACATCAATTGAGTATTAGTTGTGATAAACAAG
This sequence comes from Pseudotsuga menziesii, assembly GCA_001517045.1. Taxonomy (NCBI): domain Eukaryota; kingdom Viridiplantae; phylum Streptophyta; class Pinopsida; order Pinales; family Pinaceae; genus Pseudotsuga; species Pseudotsuga menziesii. The sequence continues at coordinate 271,402 of LPNX010583643.1, read as the reverse complement.
TTTCATTTAATTAAGGAATCAACTCCTTAATTTATGCAAAATGGTTGTTGAATACGACACTTATGGCAAAGCACTAGTTATATTCAGTTTAGTTCAATTGCATTAAGTTCTATTCAGTTGCATTTAGTTCTGATTTGGTTACATTCAGTTCTGTTCAGTTACATTTAGTTTAGTTAAGTTACATTCAGTTCAGTTCAGTTACATTCAGCTCTATTTAGCTACATTCAGTTCCATTCATCTCAATTCATTTCAATTAGTTAAACAACTTAGTTAGAGGCAGTTAACACCAGTGAATTAATGGAGGGCATATATCTTCAATGTGGTAGATAACTATGAGGTGAAAACTTGGCACCAAGTTAGAAAGGGAGAAAGGTTGAAGGTGAAACGATATTCAAGGTTTTAATAGTGTTATCGGTGCATAAAATCATGCAACCATTCACTACCTTCTTTGTATGACTGAATTTGGCTTGTTATTAAAGTGCTCTGCTCTTGGAAATATCGGTACAGTGTTCCATATGATCTCTATTCTCTTGTGCTCTCTTGTAAGACAATTTTTTATTGTATTGTAATCATTCTCTGTCGATTAGCTATCTTACTCAAATCATTGCTGGGTTTTTCATCCTCCGTATTTGGAGGGTTTTTCCAGGGTACATCATGTGTATTATGGATTGAATGATTGTGTGTATGAATTGTTTATGAGATTCATATGCACTGTAATTGTGGATTAAAAGTTTTAAAGTTCAAGAATCTTTCATTATTGCTCAAACATTGACAAACAACTTTTATAGTTTATTCTATAATGGGTGTAGGTAATGGAATCTCAACGCCTAATTCTTGGACAATGCTTGTGCTGGAGACTGAAATGACCATGCTCCGATAAAACAACCTCGGATCAAATGGTTGCAGAAAAACGGTTCAATGCAAAAGTAAATCAGTTAGTCTAATACAATGGAATAACCAAGCTTCGGTGCAAAGATGAAGTAGTTTGGTGCAAGCGATAACTTGTTTTCATGCACGATCCTGCAATAAATGGAAAGTGGTGGCAACAAATTCTATCACATGGAGCAATATTTTTAATCATGTCAAGGAAACTACCAACCAAACCATCACTTCACTTGTCAGTTCATCGGAAGTTATTGTGCATTAATGGAATATGTGACCATGTTGGGATTATTAATCCTACCTTTGAACACTTCCTTTGACAACATATTCTATTTGAATTTTTCCTAGATTAGGAGGTCTTCATCACTCCATTGGTGAATGGGGGACACACCTAGGGGACACCTGCTACTTACTACATCTATTTTCATGAGCTTATGTGCCCCAGGGACCAATCCATATAATTTAGGAATCCATTATGAGTGCCACCAGCTGACCCTAGTCGGTATTTAGTTAAGTCCAGTATTTCTCTAATTCCCATCAGTTAGATCACTCCTAGTCATCCTATCCCTAGTTTCCATGATTCAGGGGAATTAGGGTGCATTTTCTCACCTACCCTCATTAGTTAACTGGTTGTGAACTATTTTAGTGATCCAGAGTTGCATTAGTGAGCCCTAGTGGTGATTTTCCCACACTGAGTTAGCTCCTGAGTTATTCCAGGTTGGTAGATTCAACGACCTATTAGGTATTCGAATTATCCTATATGTATAACCATTGTATTAAATATTATTTATTGAATATGTAGATTAATACTCATTAATGGATATATGATTATTATTTCCAATTATTGGTCTCATGAGTGTCTTATTTTCCATGAATTATTGATCTAAGTTATTGATATGTTTCTCTCTCTTCTGTAGGCTTGGTTATCTTATGCTTCATTGAATTTTACATGGTATCAGAGTGGGTATCCATGCCTGCTTCGAACCTTAGAAACTTCCATTGATGCACTAGAAGAAATTGGGCTCCACATAAATCTTGGAATTATTTCCTTGATCCATCTCAATTATGTCCAAATAAGTCTATCCAGCTATGATGCACCCAGAGGAAGTGCACATGTCGAAGTGGATATTGTTTGAACTAATTTGATTCAAATCAGAGTTTGTTTTGCAGGTACAATTTCAACAAGAAAATTTGAAAATCACAACCAACTTTGAAGAGGTACCACAAACTCTACAGATCATATTAGAGGGCCTACCATAAAATTTTTGAAAGGTATTTTCGTGATATGAAATGGATTTTTCATGGAATTTAATTTGAGTCTCTGGTTTGAGAGATATTTCCAGTTGAATATCGAAGTTTTGAAACAACTCACGTCCATCCATACCCTCTATTTCAGCTTAATATTTCTCACTCCACACTATGAGATAGGTCAATTTACTTATATTATTTGAAATATCTCTTTGATATCTCAAATGGGTATTCAACGTAATTTGATTCCATTTAATGTAGAAGAATTTGTGATTGAATTGGAAACATGACATCTGTTATCACTAGAGTTTGCACCTAGACTGTTGAGGTCCAAAGTCTAGGTAATATTAAATTTTCTTAATGGGTGACTAGGTTTTATGACTTACAAATATGATATAAGTGAAATGGAGATCATGCTAAGATAACTAAAATGACTAATGAGTAAATTTAAATGAATCATCTCAAGGATAAAAAAATACTGTAAGTATGAAGTTATACAAAGAGTGAGAGAGTTTAGTTCATATCTATGATAAACATTTCAAACCATTCATAATAATTCTAGGATAGATAATCTTTATCAAGGAACAAAATCATGAATAATTGGTTTAAACTAAAATAAACATTTATCATGATAAATATTAAAACAAACATTGGCTCATCTCAAATATAATCATTCCATAAAAATCTTTATATAAATTGAAGATGAAATACATGCCTGAAAGTATAATACAGTATGATCTCCACACCATTTCCCCCTACTCCCTAATATTCACCATTGCATATATATATATATATATATATATACACACACACACACACACACACACAAAATTTTTAAAACTAAAATAGTTAGCTCCAAATTTTATGGATCTAATTGACCAAAAATAGAAAAGCTAATTCACATCTGACTTAGATCAAATGACTCATAACATAACTTCACACCTAGTACTAACAAATTTCCAATACTAATGACATAACAACTCTGTCATAAAAAATATCTAGAAGATATGACCTGGATCTTGAGTTGTATCTATCAATGATCAGTTACAGCTTCCTGGATGCTTCAGAAGGTAATCTAGTATCGTTCAAACCATCCAATGCTTGTGATCTTTTCTATAGTCAATAATTTTTTGCTTCCATGGATCGAATTTGGTCTTCAATTTCTTTATTTTTACCTTTGAGTTCCTCATTCTGTTGTTGTGTAACCCTCTTTCTCTATAATATCTCTTTAGATACAGTGACGAGATCTTGATAGTTGGCATCAATTTCTTCCAGATCCTCCCTTAACCTTCTGTTAGCAATCATTAAATTTTCACTTAAATCATTTAGATACATGTTTTGTTCTTTATAGTATTTCAAATATTTTTTCAATACTTCAACCTCTGATAATGATTTCATTACTTCCTGATGTGCATGATCTTCTTCAATATCTGAAGTCCTTGAACATGTACCAATTTCAAACTCAACCACTTTTTGTTTACCTTTGCAAGCTCCCTTAATCAAATTGAGTGTATGCATTAATTCTTCTTGAATTTATCTAAGAGTTTGATTTGTTGTATGATATATTTCATTTGCAGCCTGTAGATCCTCATCACTGGAAGAATCCTCTATGAAAGTCACAACATCTTTTTGAAATTTAGGGTTTAAAATGGCCTTCATGTTCATCCTTAACTTGTTTTTTTATCTGGTTTTTTGCATCCAATTATTTTCAAGACTCTTTGCAATAGAGGTTTCATCATATTTTGAATTTGATGAAAAATATTGAACCATCGCATTTTCACCAATATCCCTAGGAGTATCAAGAGTAGTAACATCTTCTTTTTGGAATTCAATAATCATCTTCCTCTGTACCTCTGTTCTAGAAATTTCTGACATAGACATGCTTACAACATCAAATACCTTTCTTGCTTGTCCATTTCCATATTCAGCTACCTTTCTCTTTTCTCTTCTCTATTTTTTTCTTATTTCTTTGTCATCCTCATGCACTTGGGTTTTGAGCTCAAAACCAGACTGTAATGTCCCAGTTTTGACCCCGTTACATTAGATGTATATGATGTATAAATTGTAAATGATCAGGGTGTGGAGCTAAAGGCCAAGGCCCCACCATTGATCGGTTATGTTATGTTTTGGATTTGAAGTGTCACCGATTGTATATCGGGGCATGCGGCATATATTATGTTGGTCATCATGTAAATATGCATCTATGATTAATTGAATGAACACAACTAGCTACGGTCGCGGCAACTAAATCGAAAGGGGCATGATTTTCGCAAGGATAAGGATGTGGGGGAATTGCCCAACTTTAGCCAAAGGGGTCAAAATCCATGTGTCTTCCTTACCTTGTTTATCCCAATGACTTTCATTGAATAATTTCTGCTGGTAGTTGAGGGAAGTTATGGCAGTTAATTGTTTTGGGAGTGGGGTGGCAGGACTGTCAGTCCATGCCTCCACACACACTCCACCCATAGTTGACTTCTGAATGGAAAGGAAAAACGACTATCACACACACACGCGGATTTTATTCTTCTCTCCACGAGTTGCTGAACACCCACGCACTGCAAATTCGCGTCCTCCTGGTAGCTGTTCACCTTCACGCACTTCCCATTTGGCTGCTCATTGTTTTCACGCACAGGAATTTTCCTGGGTTTTACCCACGCGATTTTATCCTGCAAATTTGTGTCCTCTCCATTGCTATGCATTCTCACGCAGAGGGATTCCTTCCTGTTTTTGGTCTTCGTGCACAGGATTTTGCTAGATTTACCCACGCAGCAGTTTTCCTCTGCGGATTGGTGAATAGTGTGGCCGTATCCTGTACTCACAGGACGATTGTGGGTTCTGCATTGTTGCTCACGTGCACCCACAGGCTGGGAGACTGTAATTTCTTCCCTAGCTCGGTCTGTATATGTTTTCTTGGTGATTTCGTTGCCCAGGACGGGCTGTGTTTTCCCACGTTGTTGGTTGTGGTCGCTTTGGTCTTCCTTACATGCTGGGGGCTGTTGTAAATTCACCTGAGAGTCATTTTGGCCACGATAGGGCCAATAATGACTTAGAAGTTGTTTTCTTGTTTAGGCTGTGACTGCTGACTTAGTTGCTTGTGTGCAATTGTTGGTCTTCGGACTGTGAGAGGAGCAGGGATGTTGGCTTAGATTTGCTTGATAAACCTGGTGGCTGGAAACCACATAGACAGAGCTAGAGGGCTGGCCTTCTTCTCCATCACCCCTGAATAGCACTGGAAGGGAATGCAGGGCCTGAGGGACTGTGTAGTAGAAAAGGGACTGATTCCTTGTGTTGGGTGTCTTAGAGGTCAGGCTAGTTCTGGTGTAGGTGTTCTTGGCTCTGTAATGAGCTCACCAGCTTAGCAATTTTCCTTCTCTAGCTCCTTGATGGCCTGATAAACCCAGCTGTGTTGGCTTGGCTGTGTTTTGTATATCCCTGTCTATGTGTAAGCCTGCTAGTTCCCTTATTCCTTGGAGAATCATGCCCAGCTCGGGGGTGGCAGCGCTGCTGAGAGATTAAGGAGCACGCTGGCCTATGGTTGGGTGGAATGTTGCAGCGACGTAGCTAGTTGCGGATCGAGTTCATCATAAGATAAGTGATCTTGTCCAATTATACTTCTACAATCTTAATTTCTGTTAATGAAATTGATGAACATGTTAAATGAATACATGCATGTATGAATGCTGTTGGTTTTCAGCTGTGTATGATGATTAAATTGCATGCGTGCATGATATACTGCAATGCATTTCATTTCAGCATTCTGTTATGCAAAATTTAAGTATGCATAGGTTCATGGGGCTCTTAGCCCGTGTGTTTGAAGCTTGTAGTCGTGTCCTCCTTACTGGTCAGAGGCATGGGGATGTGATAGTATGGTATCAGAGCTCTGGGTTGCAGTAATGGGCCTCTATGGGCCAAGATGATGCAGTGACAGAAGGTAGAATTACCTTCTCTGTTCAGCAGAGCAGCAGGAAGTTTCAAAATCGCCTAAGTGTTTGAACAGTTGAAAGGATTGGCGGAATTGACTTCTGCTGTAGCGGAAGGTTTAACCTTTTCCAATCCGCCGTTGCGGACGGCGAAGCGATTCTGCATCCAACGTTAAAGACTGCCGACAGCCGACACAGTCGAAGAAAGACAATTTTTTTGAAAATTTGTCTAAGTGTTGGGAAATTGGAAGCGGGAGTGATCTCCAGTCCGCCGTTGCGGAAGGATTCACGAAGTGAACTTCCGCCAGTCAGAAGGGAAAGTGGTCCGTCAGTCCGTCGTTGCGGAAGGATTCGCGAAGTGAAATTTCGCCAGTCGGAAGGGAAAGTGGTCTGTCAGTCCGCCATTGCGGAAGGATTCGCGAAGTGAACTTCCGCCAGTCAGAAGGGAAATTGGTCCGTCAGTCCGTCGTTGCGGAAGGATTCGGACTTTGGTGAGCCGCTGTTGCGGAAGCCAAAGTCATTTGGCTTCCGACGTAAGAAGTCAGCCGACGCCCGAAGTTGAAATTTTCTCCAAGTAAGAGCGGACGTCAGAAGGATTCGGACTTTGGTGAGCCGCCGTTGCGGAAGCCAAATCCATTTGGCTTCCGATGTGTAAAGATCGTCGACATCCGAAGTGGAAATTCTCTAAGTAAACAGCCATTGTTGCGGAAGAGGAAGCAGTTTCCCATCCGCCGTTGCGGAAGCCAAAGCCATTTGGCTTCCGATGTGGAAAGACATCTGACAGCCGATGAAAGAAAGGAAAACTCCGGGTTTTTCCATGAGATTTCTCGACCGATTCCAACTGTTTTCAGAGGGATTTTGCAGTTGTTTCTCAGTGAAATTTCAGGGCTGAAAATGAGAAAAGAGGCAGCGATCTTATGTGCTGGATTGCGCGAAAATTAATGTTTTACAAAAAAAAAAAAAAAAAATGAGGGCGCTGCCCTTAACCCGCCCCGCCACCCTGCAAGGGGGCAAGCCCCCTTGACCCTCGTCGTCCCCCTCAGATAGACATTCTTTGATGAAGAAAATTCTATGTTTTGGAAAACTTGCAATTTATAATTTTCCAAGAGAAGGTAAGTAATGTTGGTTTGTATCAATGTATGCATCTAACAATTGTGTTATTAACACGTTTGCAGAATTATAGTCCCTTCAAGAGAAGTATTCCAGGTAGTGCAGTTTGGTAAGTAAGTGGTGGTTCAGTATGAGAACCCATGATGGGTATGATGCTCGGGATTCCTATGAGCGAGTAGAAGATGCCATGGGAGAAAATGTACGTAATAGAAATGATGACATAGAGTCTAATGGAAGGATATCCCAAGAGACACCGCCAGATGTTGCAGCTACCATGAGAAGATTGATCAAAGCCCAGGAAGAGCAGCATCAGTTGAATGCTGCAATGTTGCAGAGTTTGATAGACTTGCAAAGAAATATAGACTCTGGGCAAGGTACAGCAAGACCAGAAGGCAGTAAGAGCAATACTAGGAGAAGGAGAAGGACTTATAGTGGATCATCTGATTCTGAAGAATCTAGCGGGGATTCAAGCTCTTCTTCTCATAAAAGAAAAATAAAGAGACACCATAGGGATCGCACTCATGATGAATTTAAGAAAGCTAAACCTCCTACATTTGATGGTGAGGTAAAGACTGGACAAGAAGCTGAAGCTTGGCTTCTTGGGATAAAGAAGTACTTTCAAGTGCATGATTATTCAGGAAACATGAAGGCAAGAGTTGCCATATTCAATCTGAATGGAAGAGCATCCATTTGGTGGGAACACTTCAAGCAAGTAAAGAGGATCAGTGAAAGAAGACTGAAGTGGAAGCAGTTCAAGAAGTATTTCAAGCAGAAATACCTATCTGACAGATATTATGATGACAAGATTAAGGAGTTCCATGAGCTGAGATTAGGACAGCAGACCATGGAAGAGTATGCAAATAAGTTTTTGAAGCTGTTGAGGTATGTCCAGTACATCAGAGATGAAAAAGTAAAGGTCTAGCGTTTTCTCAGTGGATTAACTCAGTCTTACAAAGATAGAATTGAGTTTTATGAGCCTAGAACTCTTGAAGAAGCAATAAGAAAGGCTAAGTATTGCTATGAGCAAAGCAAAGGTAAGCCGGATTACCATAAGGCATGGAAGGACAAGAAGAATGAGAAGTTTGACCAAAGAAAGAAGGGTTTCAAACCTTCTAGCTTCAGGAATCAACAGAAGCATCCATCTCAAGCTGCGAGTAAGCCAGTTGGAATGACCGGAGAAAAGCCTAAAGATCCACAACAAAACAGAGGACCACTTCAATGTTGGAAATGTGGAGGACCCCACATGCGTAGAAATTGCCCACTTGAGAATGAGAGTGCAAGACTAGCTTATAACATTCAAGAAGCAGAAACAGTGGGTCAAGTAGCAAGGGCAGTTCCTAGGATCTATGCAGCATTGGAGGACCGTCAAGCAGACCACCAGTCAGCTGTGGTTGAAGTAGCAGGTAAGATTGCTGAGCAATCTGTTTCTATTTTGATTGACCCTGGTTCTACACATAGTTAGATTACTCCTAGAGTAGTGGAGATTTGTGCTCTTAAGAAAGTAAAGCATAGGAAGTCTTGGTTAGTTCAGCTAGCCACTGGAACTAAGAGGAAGGTCAGTGAAGTGGTACAGAAGTGTCCATTGGTCATGAATGGATTGGCCACTTGTGTAGATCTGAATGTTCTACCGCTTGGTTTCTATGATGTTCTCATTGGAATGGATTGGTTAGAAGCTCACAGGGTGAAGCTTGACTGTTACAATAATACTTTTGAATGCATGAATGAAGAAGGGAATCTAGTAGTTGTAAAAGGTATTCCAAAGGTGATTTCAGTACGGCAGGTTTCAGCAATGCAGTTAAAGAAGTTCTGCAGGAAGGGTTGCCAGTTGTATGTAGCTCAGATTTTGGAGGAAAAGAGAGATGAAACTCCAAGGTTGGAGGACTATCGGGTGTTACAGGAATTCATGGATGTGTTTCCTGATGAGATTCCAAGGCTTCCTCCAAAGAGGGACATTTATTTCACAATTGAATTTGTGCCAGGAGTAGCACTAGTGTCCAAGACACCTTACAGGATGAGTACACCGGAGATGCTAGAGTTGAAGATGCAATTGCAAGAGTTGTTGGAAAAGAAGTATATCCGACCCAGTGTGTCTCCTTGGGGAGCACCCATTCTATTTGTAAAGAAGAAAGATGGTACACTCAGGTTATGTATTGATTACAGACAGTTGAACAAGGTTACTGTGAAGAATAAATATCCTTTTCCTAGGATTGATGACCTCTTTGATCAAATGAGAGCAGCAAAGGTATTTTCTAAGATTGACTTGAGGTCTGGTTACCATCAGGTGAGAATCAAGGATGAAGACATTCATAAGACAGCCTTCAAGACAAGGTATGGGCACTATGAGTTTGTAGTGGTACCATTTGGTCTCACAAATGCGCCAGCTACATTTATGTGCCTTATGAATAGTGTTTTCAGCAAGTATTTGGACAATTTTGTTCTTGTTTTCCTTGATGACATTCTTGTTTATTCTAAGAATGAGGAAGAGCATGAAGAGCATTTGAGACTGACATTGAGTTTTCTCAGGGAGCATCAGTTGTATGCAAAACTAAGCAAGTGTGACTTCTATAGAGATAGAATTTAGTATTTGGGTCACATTATATCAGAGGAGGGTATATCTGTGGACCCTGAAAAGGTTGAAGCCATTATGAATTGGCCTACTCCAAGAAATGTGACAGATGTGAGATCTTTCATGGGACTTGCGGGATACTATAGGAGATTCATTGAGGGATTCTCCAAAGTTGCACATGCTATCACTTCTTTGCAAAAGAAGGGGATAACGTTCAAATGGACATCGAGGTGTGAAGAAACATTCCAGCGGTTGAAGAGTCTTCTCACCAGTGCACCAGTGTTAAAGGTTGCAGATCCAGAGAAATATTTTGTGGTGTGTACCGATGCATGAGTGTTAGAATATAATCCGTTAGGGATTATAATATTGTAAATAAATAAATAGGAATAGTTGGAAGCCGAAAAGGTTGGACGGAAGGTTAAACAAACCGTCACATGAATGTATAAATGAATGCTTAGCCATGAATAGAATAATGAATCGGGAGTTATACCTAACAACTGGTATCAGAGCAGGGCTGTCTGCCATAACTCCTGCTGCATTTCTGCCCATTCCTGCCATTCTGCTTGCCATTCCATTGCCAGACTGCTCCATCAGTCTGCCAGTCGAGTCGCATGCAAATTCCTTCATGATTGAGTTTGAGTGCTGAGGAAACCCTAATGAGTTGAGCGTTTTGTATGTGGCTTATTCTGGTGATTATCCTGAGTCGCGACCTCTGCCATTCTAGCCCACATTATTCTTGCCATGATGCTGAACTTCTTGTTGTCTTTGCTGATAATCTACGTCTCCATTAAGATGGTAATAGAATGACGAGCCTGCAAACCGTTTGGAGCCTCTGTACTGTGCCTCGCCTGCCTTAGAACCGGCCTTGAGCTTGATTCTTCCAGTATGTTCGATCTTTCCTTTCACGCCCCCTTGTCTTAGAACCAGAGTTTGGAGCTCTGGATGTTGCTACAGCAGCATAGAAGCATTATTATTATTATATCTGCGTTGAGCAATCGACCGCTCCGTTCCAGTAGCCAGATTAATCTGAATCATCCATAGAAAATCAAGCAGATTCAAGGAGCTGTCAATTGACACCTCCACAGCTGATTTTCCAGATTGAAATACATCCCTTAGAGAAGCAGTTATATTTTCAGAAAAATCATTCCACTCTCCCTTACGAAATTACATCACACGGGATGGCAACGCACTCTTGATATTGTTATACTGGACCGTTTCAACATTAAATCCAATTGTTGGAACAGTGGAAACCACTTCTCCCATCTGCAGCCGATAGAGAATCGTGGTTTTCCCGGAATTGTCGAGGCCGAGGACGTGAACGCTGGAACTGCTGCGAGCTGAACCCTAATTTTTGCAGACCGAGCTGAACCCTAATTTTTCCCTGCGTGAAGCTTGACGGTGTTGACAAGGAGCTGTTGATTGAAGATGCCTGAAGACTGAGCCAGAACCTATTGGAACCTGCGTGGAGACTGAGCTAATACCAGCGTTGAAGACTGAACCCGTGAAGCTGTGAGTGACTTCGTGAAGACCAGCGTGAATACCAGTGTTGGAAGAGTCGTGCAGGCTGCCTGCATGAAGACTGGTATCTGCTAGAACGTGGAGAGGATCAGAGCAAACACCACCGGCGCAACTGCAATAACGGTTTGGAACATGGTGTTATTACAATAATTGTTCTTGGCTTCTTGTTGAAGGCTTTCGATCGTTGTGCGAATGAATTAATGTAGATACTGTTTGATCCCTCCTCTAATTTTATAACGTTGAACTCAATCGCTGGCTGCGCCACCTTGAGGATTTAAATCTTTATCTCAGAATCAGCTTGGGCATTGATCTGTCAATAAAAACATATATAAAAGATGTGGAGAGAGCATGCAGTTCTTTATATATGAAACACCCTCTATAAATCTTCACCCTTGCCTCGTCCGTCCATATTTGGATGGACCCTTCGTTCCCAAACTCAAAAAGTGAACAAGATCTTGTTCTTGATTCTTCGCCGATTGCTGGTTATTTTTGGATGAGACCTTGTTTGATTGTGTAGACTGAGTTGAAGACTACATTGAAAGCTGCGTTGAAGGCTGAGAATTCCACCGGTGGTGGAGGCCCCTGACTGCGTGTATAAACCTTGGGATTGAAGAGCTGCCTGGAGTACTAATTCAAGGAGCTGCGTGGAGAGCTGTTACCTCAGGTATGCGTGGAGCTGTTCTCTTCAAGAGGTCTGCGTAGTATCTGAGTGGAGACCGAAAATCTGATCATCGCTGTAGAGACGCATAAACCCTAAATTTAACCTAATTTTTTGTGGGTTCTTTTTTGCTGTACTGAAACCCTAATTTTCTGAGTAATAAGATCTGCTGCGAGCTACAACTGCTGCTGCGTTGAAGCACCAAGATGCGAGCTGTAAGTTTGTATCTGCATTGATTATATTGGCTGCTGAATGTTGGAATCATTCTGATATGTTCCTTTGAAAACTAGCACTGTCATGTGACATGAAAATATTGTTGTAAACAGTTGCAGAGCTTATTATTTTTTATGTTTGAACAGCACCATATAAATTGTATTGCTGCAAAATTGTCTTAGACTGATGTAAATACTATGACAGAGACATAGACTTGCATAGTGAATAGAGCTTGTCGAAGACATTGTTTATACTAGCTAGTGCAGCTATAATTCTACATAGACTGTATTGTAAAAAGGAGCAAAGACTTAGACCTGCTTCTTTTCATATAGCTGAGATCGTTGACTGGCGCTA